>APFE030995151.1:0-100342 GCA_000404065.3 Pinus taeda | reverse complement strand
GAGAGAGAGAGAGAGAGAGAGAGAGAGAGAGAGAGAGAGAGAGAGAGAGATTCACGTAATATACATTTTGCTTCGTGTTATAAATATGTATTGTTTAAATTGACATTACATCATTGTATTATAAACAAGTAATCATTATCGTGGAACTGCTTGGTGTCGTGGAATGTTTTTCTAACACTCGTGGTTCTGTTTGCAAACGTGGAGCTTTGTTATTACGCCAAGATGGTAGCTACCTCATTTCTTCACTTGGATTAACCTTAATATTTGTGTAACCCTAATCTTAAAAACTGTGTTTTGGTTATGCCTAATCAACGGTTGGGGTATTTTAGGGTTTTATTGGTTGCATTGACTATCCTTATGTCTTTTGTTTTCTCATTCTTTCATTAGCTCTTAGCCAAAGCTCCATTCGCTCTACAACTAAACTAACCCTAAATCTCTACATTTACAACTTATGTGATAAATGAAGATTTTAGATTTTCCATCCTTCCTTCGTCAATTTTTTTTCAAGGAAGAAATGTTAGGTTGAATGTTTCCACCCATTTCTAGAATTTCATCGAAATTATTTTCATTTTCTATGGAGGTTTTACATCACATACCCTAATCTTTTATGACTTCATGTATGTGTTTTCAATAATAATTCATTCTTTCAACCCTTTGTTCTTTCCAAGTAAGACTGGTTGTGCACTAACGCTCTTATTGATAAATACAAATTTTATTTTTTAAAATATCTATTGTTATTTCCTTTCCAAGTTTAAGTTTCCAAGTGCCTAACCCTAGTAGTTTTTTAGTGTGGGGTTTTCAAATTCCTTCTTGTCCATTTCCATAACTGACTTCAGGCGTTTTTTTTTTTTTTTTTTTAGTATAATTTATTCTCATTCTCTTCGAAATTAGTTCCTCCTCTTCTCAGGTGATTTTTCTTAAATTTCTAAATGCCTCTTTTCATATTTTGTTTTGATTTCTAGAAATGTCATGGTTGGGTTTTCATAATAAAAATCCTAGCCTTACATAGGTTTTTAGTAAAATTGTAAATGACTTTTTTCTCAGATCATCACCATAACCATTTACATAGCTACACAAGCTAGGTCGTAAGGTCTTTTGTTTAATCATTTTAGTTAATATAGTTATGTTAAACATTCTTAGGGTTTTAACCCGATATATATATAGTACCAAATGAATTTTTTTCTTCTTTGATTATGACATAGGGTTTCTATAGGGATATAAAACCTGATTTCTTTTTAATTAATTGTTCAAAGGGTTTATGGATTTTTCTAGTTTTGGTCGAAGGTTTAAAAACCCCAATTAAATAATAAATAACTATTTATTTTGTAAAGAGTTCGACAAAGTGCTTGGTTTTAAGCATTTCTTTCAGGTAACTCTTCTCCAAGTCTCTCTCTCTCTTTGTTCAATATTTCATTTATAAATATTGATGTAGCCTTTGTCTCTTGTATACTCATAGGTAAAAACATCCATGAGAAAAATTCGAAAGTTTTTCCTTCGAGAACATAATTTGGAGCTTGACGGTCACTCATCGGATATTCACCTTCTTTCCTCTAGGTCAGATGAACTTAAACCCCTAATTACTTCATTTTTTGTGACTAGCTTTATTGTTGAAGATGGAAAATTAGGGTTCCTATAATTTTATAATTTAATTAATAGGACTATTCTCAAGAAATTCTTCTTGGTTGGAAATTTTATACCATAGGATTTTATGCCGAATATGTGCTTGTTCATGAAAGGGTTTTACAACCCAAGGACATCGATATTGTACAATTTTTGAAATAAATTTAAAGGTTACTTTTGACTGGTTACTAGGACTAAATCACAACCTAACTTCTTTTATCAAACTCATTATATGCTACTCCTTTTGTTCTCCACTAACTTTATTCCTTAGTGTTGTATTTTGAAAAGCATTTGAAATTTTGTGTTTGCATGCAAGTTATATGCATATATATTTTATGTATTCTCTAGATATTCTTTCTGCATTATTGGCATTAAAACTTGTCTACTATAAAACCTCTTTATCTTGTGATATATGTTTGAAGATTATTTATAATTGTTCTTTTATTCCCTCTTGTACAGTAATTTGGTTTATTCTCAGTCCTTTCCATAGCTCATAGTTAATCTTCATGAAGATCAAATCATACAATAAATTTATCATAATATATTTGAATAGATATTACATCTTTAATAATTAGAGTTATATCTAAGTTTACTACCAATTCTATAGGTATTTTTTGACCTCAAAATAGTTCTAGTTCAATTTATTCTATGTTTTCTTCTTTTAGAAGGAGTAGTACTTCTAAATATTGTTACCTCGTATATGCATATGTATATATAACTCCATCCAATCTTGACTCCTTTCTTCAAAAAAGGTTCCCTTTGCCATTAAGGCCCACAAGGGACTTTTCTCTATTCTCACTTTTTCATCTTTTTGCCTTCACACCCCAGTTCTACACCATGTGTATTATTTTTGACAATAAAAGACAAAGAAAAACCCCTCACTACCAGAGTAGTTAGTTGTTCGGTAACTGCCTCCACCTCATCCACCAGGTGGAAGGTAGTTACTAGCTCATTTATGAGCTCTATTTCCCCACTCTCAAAGACATTGTCCTGTCTTTAAGGGAAGTAATTGATTAAAAAATTCGTCATCATTATTAATATAATAGTTTATATTAGATGCCTAGGACTTAATATATAGGGGTAATCACTTTCCATCATTAAGTTGTAGCGTTATCCATTTCTTTTTTTTTTGCTAAAGCAAGTGTCGATCCTTCTATTTCATTAAGCCAAAAAATAGTATACAATATTTACAAACGTCCACCCAACACCAAGGAAGTAGAAAAAATTAGAGCACTATCCATCTAGGGAAAAACCTCTTAGCCTTACAAAGAAAATCAACGAACCTAAGGAATATCAACCAGAATTACATCCTAGCCCCCAGATAACCCATGGAATCTACCGCACCCTAGCCCCCAGAAAAGCACCTTTAATCTAAGCCGTCAATCTCCACACTCAAACCAACGGTTGAGGAGGAAATCACTCAGCAAAGACGACTGATGTTTAATGGACCCTCCCCACCAGGTTGCACGATCAAACTTAACCGTAGATCCACTCAATGAAATCCTATCATTGAGAATGATATTGCAATGAACAAGATAATAAAACATTAGTGTGTGATGAAGGGTGGTTTACGAATCCATATCCCTGCCACATGGAGGTTGAATGGAATCGCTGCAAAATCGCTAAAACCATTACCCACTTGAAAGGGGTGAGATCAGCCAAAAACCGCCTAGGATGCGGTTTTACATGCTGAAACCCAAAATTGCGAATAATCAGGATGCCGGAAAAATGGGATTCTTCCCTCCCATTTTATTCTTCCTTGCCTGAACCTAGAACCAAGTAAATATAAGACGCTTTCCATTGATCGAAGAACTATATGTCTATTATGTTCAACCTGATGAACTGAGATATCTATCTTGCTAGCTCCAGTATTTTCAGCAGCCATTCGTGGTTTGCCCCCTGCCAAAGAACAATTTACAAGATACTGATGATGCATACAGAGGACAAATCATTTCGAGCTAACCTCCATGGCTTTGTATCTAAACACTTTCCTATCTTCTTCCGCTTGCTCGCAACCAAGAGTTCTTAGTCTGCTCGGATGCAACTCTTACCACTCCATTGAAACCTTATCATCTGTATAGCTGACACCCTGATTGGCAAGAAGATCCACCAGCTTATTTTCCTTTCTGTGAACATGGTGGAAACTGACAGTGTGGAGGCCTTGGAGATGATCCTGAATTCTTTGGAAAACCTGGATTAATTTCCAATGTTTGGAGACTTTCTTTGGCGATGTTCCACTATTTATTTTTTTCACTGAGTTAATGATTAACTCAGACTCTGCCTCTATCATCACATTGAAACTGTTATCTTGACTCAAAAAATCCAGGCATTGCTCCAAAGCCATTAGTTTAGCCATGTTGTTGGTGGCTTTTCCTAGGTGGCAATGGAGGATGAAGATAATACTTCCCTCTACATCCCTAATGAATCCTCCATACATAGGTATTCCCGGGTTTCCTTTTGAAGCCCCATCAATGTTTTATTTCACATAACCTTCTGGGGGAGGATGCCAGAAATCCTTCTCCGTATTCATGGATATAACCTTCCTATCTAGGCCTTGAGGAGTGAGCCCCCACATTCCCAGTTGCCTAAGAATTTTTAATTCCACTTCTGAGGGAGGATTTTTAGGGTAGTTAAGAATAGTGGTTCCCACTTTCTCCTTAAGCTGTTTTAGGATTATCTCAAACAGGCAGTGTGGGGGGATTCTTTTCATTCTTAAATGTTCTTTTGTTCCTCTCCTTCTAAATGTTTTATATAATGAAACTTGGTGTAAGGGTCCAAGCTAAGCTGAGAATTTCATAATCTAAAAACTTTCTTCTCCAATTATTGAGGGTATTAATGATGTTCCCTCTATCCTTTTCGGATTGCTGAAAGATTGTGGCAAATATGTCCTATAACTAGAAGGTGAAAATGCAATTGTTGAGTAAATGCTCCATTGTTTCCTCTTGAGCCTCACAGAGCTGGAATTTTGAAGGCCCCAGAACACCCCTCTTCTTGATGTTGTCCCAAGTTAGGATTTTCTTGTGGTATGCCAACCACATGAAGAGTTTGATTTGCATCCACCCTTGGTGCCTCCATAGGTTCTGCCAGACTTTTTTTCGGAACCTGGGGATCCAGCTCAAGGAGAATGCCTTTTTCTTCCTTGATATTAAAGGTGCCCTCTTTGTTATTGCCCCATCTTAGTTGGTCTTGTGCCCCTACAACTAAGATCTTGCTTTGTTCCACCATTTTCATGGCACCTCTGCTTTTGTTTTCAAGGGATTGTTATTTCTACAATCAATGTTTCTCCAGATTCTCCACTTTTCGTATGATGAGTATGATTCCAGAAGTCCTTTACCTTGATTAACCCTTGGGAATCTGTCTCATGCTTGAGGTCGAAGAAGTCTTCTTTTAACAAAATTGGTTCTTGTTGCCACTTATCTTCCCAAAAAAGACCAAGATCTCCTTCTCTGATTTCCTAGAAACTATTTTCTTGTACTAGGCTTTTATTCTCCTAGGATTTGTTCCAGATGTATGAGCCCTTCATATTTCCATATATTCTTATGAAATCACTAGTTTTCCAGGAGTTTGCATATTTTTCTTTCCAGATATTTTCCCATTGAGTCCTTGGATTCTAAACCCAACGCCACCATAGTTTGGCCCCTAAGGCCTTGCTCAGTGTTTCCTGATCATCCAAGCCTAGCCCTCCATGGTTCTTGGGCCTACAAATTGTTTCCCAAGACACTAAGGCCCATTTCTTCCTAGTCTCCTCCTTACCCCATAGGAATTTTCTTTGAATATTTCTAAATTTTTGTAGGAATCCTTTTAGAGCTGGGAGGGCTGATAACATAAAAATCAAGATTTCTTGCTGAACAACTTTGTAAGTACTAACCTGCCAGCAAGATTTAAAGATCTGATGGTCCATTTACTGACTTTATCATGAAAATTATTGATCAAGGGTTCCCAAATTCTTTTGAGCATCGGTTAATCAGTTAGAGGAACTCCCAAATATTTTTAGGGAAGGGAATCCCTTTGAAAGCCTAGAATTTTGGAGATATTTTTTTGAATAGCAATATTGGTATTGAAGAAAAATATTTTTGATTTGGAGAGATTAACTTCCATACCTGAAGCCAAGGCAAAGAGATTCAGAATATTTTTGTAGGCTGAAGCTTCTTTGACTGTGGGGATTCCCTGTAACATGGTAACATTTACAAATTGTTGGTGAGTCAGGGCCTGACCATTCTCAGTTAGTTGCAAGCCCTTAATCTTACGTGTAACTTTGGCATGCTTTATTGACTGACCCAGTCCTTCCGTCATGAGGATGAAAAGAAAGGGAGAGAGCAGGTCTCCCTATCTGAGGCCTCTTGAAGGACTAAAAATCTCTGAGGGAGAGCCATTAACTAATATAGAAAAACTAGAGGAAGTCACCAGTTCCATTACCCATCTGACCCAATTGTGATCAAATTTGAAAGCAATAAGAATTTTCTTGATATAGGTCCAGTTTACCTTGTCATATGCTTTGGCTATATCCAATTGCATGATCATGCCCGCTTGCCTCTTGCTAGTTAATGAGTGAACCACCTCTTGGGCTTGAATGATGTTGTCAAGAATTTGTCTGCCTTCTACATAAGCTGATTGTTCCACTGAAACCAGAACAGGAAGTAAAGGTTTGAGTATGTTAGCCACAACCTGGGATATTATCTTGTAGACCACATTGCATAGGGCTATGGGTCTATATTTATCTAGTGTTTGAGCAATGCCTTGTTTAGGGATCAGGGAGATGAAGGAGGTATTGAGCGCTTTCAAAATGGTTTTGTTCAACCTGGAGTCCTCCACAACCTGCAAAATATCTTGTTTAACAATATTCCAGCAAGAGTTTGAAAAAATCCACATTGAAACCATTCAGGCCTGGTGCTTTGCCATTTTGCATATATTTCAAGACTTCACTAACCTTCTCTTCCGATACTGGCCTATTAAGGTTGAAATTATCCTCTCTGGACACTAGTTTCGGTATATTACTAGTTATCTCCCTGATGAAGTGCTCTCTATCTGAATTATTCTCCTGAGTTATACCTTGGAAGTGCTGGACTAACACAACTTCTATAGCTTCATGGGAGATATGAAGCTCCCCCTCCTCATTCTTGATCAAAGAGATTTTGTTGTGATTTCTATTGGCAATGGTGGCTCTGTGAAAAAATTTAGTGTTACGCTCTCCTTCTTTGAGCCATTGAACTGTAGACTTTTGTCTCCAAAATATTTCCTCTTGTTTACATAGATTCTCCCAATCTTGATGATGATTATCCACTTGATCACTTATGGCTTTATCAAAGCCTTCTGTAGTTAGAGCTTGGTTGAGAACCTGCATTTTGTTTTCAATAGCTTTTTTCTCCACAAAAATATTGTCAAAACCCTTCTTGTTCCAATCTTTAAGCTGGAGCTTGATGTACTTTAGTCTTTTGTGAAGTAGGAACATTCTTGTCCCCTAAATCTGCAAATCTTCTGACCACCATTTTTCAATGTTGCTGATGAAGTTTGGGTGTGATAGTAAGATATTCTCAAATCTTAAAGGTTTGTTCCTGGGAGTACCAATACCCTTAATCTCCAATTGAAGCGGCCAGTGATCTGAGCCTCCAAAGGGATGAATTCTCACTGTTACTTCTTTATTTGTCAGCATAAGATCCTCAGAGATGATGAATCTGTCTAACTTTGAGGCTACATGGGACTCTCCTCTTTTATTATTCTGAGTAAAGAGGCCAATATTCCTATTAGTGTCAACGAGATTCATATTGTCTGAAAAGGTTTGAGATGCTAAAGAGTCTTTACTTAGAGCTCTGGTTCCCCCTTTTTTCTCTGAAAGAGATTTGATCATGTTGAAGTCACCTCCCATGATCCAGGGTATATCTACATGTCTATCCTTGAGATCCACAAGGGAATCTAGAAACCTGAGTTTGTCATCTATTCTCTGAGGGCCATAAACGTTTGTGACCAGAAAGGTATCCTTGTCTCCTACCAGTTAAATAACTACTGATAGATATTTCTTAGAAGCCTCAACATTTAAATTCCAATTTTTTGGGGGTTCCAAAGAGTGAGTATGCCTCCTACTGTATTCTCTGCTTTGACTTCAAGAAACTCAAATCTACTGAGCCATTTGCTATGAATTTGTCTTAATTTTTGAATGAAACATTTCGTTTCTTAGATGAAAATTATATCTGGCATTTCTTGTTTCTTTCTATTACTAAGCATTCTATGCTTTCTCTTACTCCCTAAACCTCTAATATTCCAAGATGTAAACTTCATTATTAAATATTTGTAAAGGAGTAGCTGGCTAGATCTTTCATCTTACCTGAATCAATCATTAGCTTTCCACACTCCATCAAGAGTTAATTCTGCTTTTTCCTGCCTCTTTTCTTGCCTAGGTTTCTAGTTGCTAATCCTGAAGTCATTTTCATTGTTTTCACACCTTCGTTGTCTTTCTTATTGTTGATTTTTCCTCTTTCCAACGCCTTAGCCTGCGTTTTCCATAAAGCAACTGTTGTATTCTATTGAGCTCTTATTGAGGTAATGAATCTACTCCTCCTGTGGTTCCCTGTATCAAGAACCCTTCTAGATCTAGGTTTTCTTTGTCAATAATTTCTTGTAGTTCATGATCCTCCAGGTCCATCTCATTCTGGGTCATTTCCTGATCCATCTCCAGTTCTGCATGACTCATTGTAGCTTATTTCTGATAATCAATATCCAGTGTTTTTTCTCGGTATTCTTCTTTCTCCTTTTCCACAGGACTTCCTTCCATTGCTTGATCTTCTTTTGTGATCTCTTCTCAAGCACTTGGAATTTGTTCTGACTGATCTGTTTTCCTTCATCTTGATGTTGTTTTGGTCCTCTTTTACCGCATTTTCCTTGATTCACCACTTTCTGGAAGCTGTCTGTTTCTTTCATTGTGTTAATTTTACCCTTGTTTACTACTTTATTGAGCATATAGTCTCTGAAAAGGTGTCCATGTTCATGACATCTGTGACATCTGAATGGAATGTGCTCATAATCTACTTTTTACACCCATTCTTCATCGAAAACTTCCAAGATTACCTCATCCAGTAGAGCTCCTGATAGATCCATTTCCACACATATTCTGGCAAAGGAAGTATATTTTCCCCTTCTTATGGCTTCAGAAGCTTTGACAAAGTGACCTAATTTGTTCCCTATGGCGGCTAACGATTCATTTTGCTAGTAATCAAGAGGTAGAGAATAGAGCCTTACCCAGACCGGTACTGAAGTAAAAGTTTCATGTTTTGGAACAAAATTCATTATCCATGGCCACATGTAGAGTCCAGCTGTTGCATAGAAGTAAGGCCTTCATTCAAATACTCTGTCCTTGTCTTCAATATTTGTAAACACCACAATAAAGAATCGCGTTGACCCAAGATGTAGGTCAATGCTCCCTTTGGGTTTCCAGTGGTATTTGATCCACAACTGTAAAGGTTTTTCAGTGGGCCATAATCCCATGAATTTACATATGATGGCATACGTCCGCATGTGATCCATATGCGCCTGCAGTGCCGGATCATTTAAAATAACTCTGGGTGTTATCTCTACTTTGGGTTTGCAGGGTCCCTTCTGTTTTTTGTCATTAGTTCCCTGTTTTTTGTCTTCTTCCTCCTTGTCTTTCATGCCATTATTTTCCTTATTTATGGCTTCTCCTATCTCCTCTTCCATGTTTCTTTTCCCTTCCTGCATAGTACCTCTAGCATTTTCTAGAGGTTTCTTGCCTCTATTGGAAACGACCTCCTTATAGGAGGGAGTGGAGCTCCCTCCTCTGCGGCCCTCCATATAATTCACCGACTGCAACTATCTGAAATCCTCACTATTCGCCCTCGTTGTTCACCCTCTCTCCAACCGTCGTCCCAAAGAACCAGATTGCCGTAGCCTTATCCATTTTATCTAAGTGCAACTTCAACATTAATTTCTAGATTCTCTTATTTTATTAACAAGATACTAATTATAAATTTATATTTAACATTTATCAATAATAAAACATTGATAAACTAGTTCCAAATAAGTCTTCAAAGTTAAAGAAATAACCATAGTAATCATATAAAAATTTATAATATAAACTCCAAGTCAGGGGATATCACAGTGTTAACCGTCAATTGTAGTTTTTGGAAACTTAATTCATTAGACATCAAAATCTTTGGAAACTTGATCCTATATTACTTCAAAAAACATTTTGACACTGTTGTTGTGACAAATCTTTGGAAACGTTTTGAAGAGATAAAGGTTCCTTTTGGATGAGGGTTTCTATGTGAAGGTTGAATTAGAACATTATTGCCAAATTTAGGACCACTAAGAGATGGTTGGAAGAAATTAACTGCAATATTAGAGTCAATAATGGGTTTTCCTTATCCCCTACCCTATTTGGAATATGTTGATAAGTACTAAGGGTGTTTGGAAGAAGCAGGTTGTGTTGGCCCAACTCTCATTGGTATAGTCATCACTCTCCTTCTTTATGTTGATGATATTGTTTTTTTGGAAAGTATTTATTAAAATATTGGTAAGAAACTAAGAATCCTCTATGATTTTAATTTTAGGAGGGGTATGAATGTTAATACTAACACAACTTAAGTCATGATAATTAAATCCAAAAAAAAACTCATATGATACTTTTGTATAAGATAACAATAACTTGGATGAAATGCATGCATACAAATAACTCATAATCAATATCCATCACAAGTTAAACTAGAATTAAAGCATTGAGAAAATGATAAATTGACGGTGGAAGCTTATTATGGACTTAAAAATAATTGTAAATCAATTGATCTTTGGATAAGGGATTAAAAAAAAACCCCTCTTATTTGAGAATTTTGCTACCCCTATTATTATATACGGTTATGAGGATTGGCGACAAAATATGTCCAAAAATTCATGGAGAATGATCAAACAACTCCAAAAGAAATTTATAAAATATAATCTCAAAATTACAAGAAATACACCCTATCCTATCCTCCTCATAACCTAGCATTTTCTCATTAAGAGCATGGTTATAACTAGGTATTTTTTTTAACAAGAAGAGTTTAAACAAGGTGGAGGCACGATGTTTAATAAAATTTCTTCAAACTATATCGAAAACCACCTTCTACTTAAGTGGGGATGACATAAAGATGCCTAATCTTTGATAGACCTGTTTGAAATTGTAGCAAGAAAGGCTCAATTTGACTTGTGCCTTAGTCAAATTGAGTAATTCATTTTTCCACATTACCAAGATGACTCAGATTACAATTATCTAGAGTGACATAGCCTTTTCCACTGGTTAAGTTAGTAAGTTTGAGTTATAGGCTTGGAGTAGAGTTGTGCAAGTAGTGATTGCTAAAATTTAGCAATCAAGTTTAGTTATTTTCAGTTGAACTCAGTTAACTGATCTCAAGTAATTAATTGAATCTATTGAAGGTAAATTGAGTAGCAGAACTATTGTTAACTTAGTGATCTCTCAATTAAACTAGTCAATCCCGCTACAATGAGACATCTAATTGCAGAAAAATGAAACCATTCCACATTACCTCTCCATATTCAATCAGTGATACTAGCTCTCCTAGGCCTTCCAAAATCTTAGCATAGCTATTGGAATCTGTAAATGGAAGGGACTAATTTCAAAATTGGGAGAGACTATGGTATGATTTGGTGCAGGAAGAAATCCGAAGGAAGACTATAGATGGAGTAACATCCAAAGAAGAGGAGGAACGTATTTTTTCCTTACTTGGGAAGAGAAATAAAGCTAAGGGAAATAAGGCTCAAAGCAAGCCAGAATCTAGCGAGAACAACAACAAGAAAAACGACCTAAGCAACATAAAATGCTTTCACTACCACAAATATCGGAGCTATGCAATAAAGTTTCTGCACAAAAATTCTAACAAGAATCCTTTCAGAGGAGCAGGAGGTGAAGCACTTGCCTCACAATTTGAATTAGACTTCACCCTAATTGCATGCATGGCCAACATTGTAATCACATTGTAATAGGGAGTGTGTGGTACCTAGATTTTGGTGCTTCGTTCCATATGAGATGATGCAAAAAATTCTTCAGTAGCCTAGAGGAGAAGGATATCTAGATGCACATATAACTTGGAGACAATGGCAGGTACAATAACAAAGGAATTGGAACTGTAACCTTTAAGAGGGAGTCAAGCTCCCATATTCATCTAAAATATGTTATGTATGTACCTGCGTTGAAGAATAATTTTATTTTTGCAGCTGTATTGGAGGATAGAGGCTCTGCTGTTGTTTTCGGTAAGGGGAAATCCTTTCTGGGACATGTAGCTACCGATAAAGTGAAAAATATTTGGGTTAGAGTGAAAAATACCGACAAAAGTGAGATTGAAGCTTGCACTGCACTGAGTAGCAAGGAAGAAAATTTGCAGAGTCGAGATGTTGGAGAAATCTGCCACAAGCACATCTGACACTTACACCATGGGGCCTTAAAGATCATGTAGCAGATTACCATTGGCCTCCTGAAATACACCCTTGAATAGAAAATCGGAGGTGCCTGGTAAGATGTAATCTTCAATATTGTTCTCTGAACTATTGGAATAAATGATGGTTTGGATCAAGTTAGATAACCATTTTAGCTCTATTATTACTCAAGACATGCATGAACGCCTGTAACAACATAAGGCTTTAGACCACAAATGCCCAATAGTTTGTATATTTAATGGATAGATGGAGAATACTGATAGTACCAGCAAATTGCATACATGAACATATATGAATGGTTAGCTACAGGTAAATTGCATACATGAACATATATGACTATACTGGCAAATGCATATATAATAATACATATAAATGGCTAGCTACAGGCAACAAAGAAGCCTGCTAATCTAATATATTGAAGTAGAGATAAGATGATAGTTATCTAGCCTTACACACACAAAAAACTTGAACAAACTGTTCAAGTACAAGCGTAGAATAGCATAAAGGGAGTGGACATTGAACATATAATGGCAAAAGATGCTTATATTTCTTAGGATGAAGATGAGAAGCTTGAATAAATAGAGGAGGAATATTCTCCAAAAGTTGAACCCTTGTTACATCTAGTTTTCTACCTTTTATAGGCCCTTTACAATGCTCCTGGGCTCTCTAGAAGGCTCCGAGTCTTAACCTTGTCTGATCTATCCCTTAACCATTTGATTCCCTCAATAAGCAGGCATGGCTTAGAGGTTTTTTTCTTTCTAATAGAAGAATAATCGCATTCAGATATTTTGGGTGCACTGGCAGGGAGATTTCTCATGATAGAGATGCCCACAATCTCTTCTGTTGATTTTGGCTATGTCGCGTTGTGCTACTCCATGATGTATTTGATTCGGGTTGTGTTGTGTTGTAGATGCCTCTCGGCCTCGGTTTCTCTTCAAACTGTTTAATACTGAGTGTTTTCTGTTTTACACGGAAACCATTGTAATGCTATAAACTTCCGCCAATGTTTGTTCCTTTTGGACTTTAAAAGTCCTCAAAATGATTTATTTACCCATTGGGTCTGCCCTTTGGGTCGCTGTCACCTATCGCAGATGGCTTGGTCCTTTTGTTTCCTTTGTTTTTTTTGCAATATGGTGAAAACCTTAAAAAACATGAAAAACTGGCCTTTGTGGACCTGAAAACATATATATATATATTATATATATATATATATATATATATATATATATATATATTATATATATATATCTATCTATCTATCTATCTATCTATATATATATATATATATAATATATATATATATATATATTCACCTCTGAAAGGTCCGGACTTCATCGCTATCAGTGCTGCCAAGGTTTCTGTGTATTTCGTTAAATAACGAAATATATGAAGAATGCATTACAAAATGCTTGGGTGTGGACTTGAAATATTATGGAATATTGTTCACCATGTCATCGAGTCTGGCCTTATCACATCACACATAGGAATATGTAAAGGCCCCGCCCCTTTGATCATCACTGATGAGATAATGCGACGCAACTTGATCGCAATCGCATATCACTATATGTAAAGGCCCCGCTCCTTTGGTCTTCCCGATCTGTGATCCGCTGATGTGATTTGGGCCATTGATCCACGTATGTGATTGATTGTCCTCGTTTAATCGCCGATCGCCATCGTCATCACCCCATGGTCTGCGCCAATTTGCCTTGGCCGATTAGATCTAGGCCATTGATCGGCTAGATCTAATGGATGCTATGCCTTATTACTTTAATCCTGTGATTTTGGAATTTTAATGGTTTTCAAGCATTTCCTGCCTCCCGATAGTGTATTTCCTCCCCTTTAAGAGCTTTATTCCTTTGACCATTTTGGTTTTGAACGACCCTTAAGAGGATTTTGAAGAATTTTGGAGCACACTCGGATCCTTTGGGATAATTCTTAAGCAAGTTTGGAGATTTTTAGGACATATATGGATCCATTTTTGGGCCATTTGCCTCCAAGGCTAACATTAGCTCCTTTTGGGGATGAAAGCCTCCCTATGAGGTTTCAAAAACTGCAAATCAATGCCTTTCCTGTAAAAATAAAACTTAAATCTTCCTTCTAGTGTTCCATTGGGCATGGAGTCTTTTTAGCATAAAAATAAAAACTGAAAGAAAAACTATTTACAATATCAAGGTTTTAAGGCCTTAAATGAAATAGAGTTTCAAGAACCACCCATTTACTAGGCTACCAAATGCATCTTCTCCTTCCAGATTGTGCAGGATGAACGTATTGTTGTGCCGAACTTGAGCAATGACAAAAAGACCTGTCCACAAGGAGTCAAACTTGCCATGATTACCTCTCTTTTCTTTAAATGCATCCCATTTAAGCACCTAATCACCAACTTGGAACTTGTTCGTTTTTTCCTTCTTGTCAAAAGTTTCTTTGATTGCCTTCTGATGAGCATTTTATTTATCAACTAGTTGCTCTCTTATCTGATGTAGTTCAACCAGATTATTCATTCCTCTTACCATATCATTCTCTTCATCTTGTTCTTCTTGCAAGAACTTATCCATAGGGAGGATGAGCTCGATGGGGAAAACATCATCAACACCATAAACCAATTTGAATGGAGAAGTACCTACGGAATTTTTGATGGTAGCTCGGTCAGCCCATAGTGCAAACTTCAGCTTGGAATCCCAGCTCTTTTTCTTGTCCGTTAACAACTTTTTGACTACCCTTACCAGGCTCTTGTTAGATGATTCCACCAGGCCACTTCCTTGAGGATAATATGAGGTAGAATGCACCACTTGAATGCCCATGGATTCAGTCATGTCCATCAATTCCTTTGCCTTGAATGTTGCTGCATTATCAGTGACTAGTTTGGTTGGGCAACCAAATCTAGTGAAAATATTCTTATTCAAGAACTTTGTGATAACTTGATGACTGGTATTCTTAGTGGGTATATCCTCAATCCACTTGGTAAAATAATCTGTGGCTACTAAGATCCATTTGTGTTGGCCACTAGAATGTGGGTTGATCTCACCTATAAAGTCCAAGCCCCACTGTTGGAAGGGACCATTGACATGTATTGGCTTTAAAGGAAGATATTTTAGCTGTTGTCTTCCTACAAACCTCTGACATTTGTCACAAGCATTTACAAAAGAAAACACATCAGAGAACAAAGTAGGCCAATAATATCCAGCCCTTAAGATTTTATGAATTGTGGTTTTCCAATAATGATGCCCTCCACAGATGTTAGAATTAAATTGGTGGATGACCTCTAGAGATTGTTCTTTATCTAGACACCTCAAAAGGATTCCTAATGGGTCTTTCCAATAAAGCAGATTTTTATTAATGTAGAATTTGGCTAATCTGAGTTTAATGGCACGAGCTTGACTTGAGCTAAGTCTTAGAGGGACTTGTATCTTTTACAAAAAATGAACTATGTTGTAATACTATTCACATGTGACTGGATTTTCGGCCAAAGATTGATCCTGCTTTTGCTCTTTTGTTGCTCCCTCTTCCTACTCATAATCTGAATTCAAACCCATGGAATTTATATCTAACAAGATGCAATTTTCCTCAGCCATAATTTTAGCCAAGCCCTGGCCTTTGACGAGCTTAGTGGGCTTCACCTCTATGTTAAACTATATGAATTTTGCAATCCATTTAGCTCTCTTCCCATCAATATCTGGCTGTGTTAAGACATCCTTTACTGAGATTGAAGGTACATATGCAACTACTTTGGAATGCATGATATAAATTCTGAATGCCTTTAAAGACTTTATGAGAGCATAAGCTTGTTTTTCGATAAGGTCATACCTTAGTTCATCATCCCTTAAAGTTTTACTGAAAAAGGCCACAGGGTGCTCTATGCCTTCATCATTTTTCTGCAACAGAGCTGCTGCAAATGTATCATAAGAGGAAAAAGAGAAGATACAAAACTCCTTAGTGTAATCTGGGCTAATTAGAGTGGGAGCTTCCATGATGACTTGCTTGATGGCCTCAAAAGAGCTTCTTGAAACATCTGTCCATTTTACTTCTGCTCCTAACTTCAGCATGGAAGTGATGTGCTTTACAAGCTCTGCAAAGTTTGGAATGAACCTCCTTATGAAGTTAATCTTACCCAAGAAGGGTTGAATGTCCCTTTTTGACGTTGGGATGGACAATGTCTGAATGGCTTGAACCCTGGTTGGATCAATCTTCACACCTTCAGAAGAAACAATATGTCCCAGAAGTTTGCCTTCTTCTAGACCAAACTGTGACTTCTTTGGGTTGACTAAAATTCCAAACTGTCTGCACTTTAGGAAGACCTGCTTCAAATGTTGTAAATGGTCTTTGTGGCTGTTGGAGAAGACTGTTATGTCATCAAGATAAATAAGGACAAACTTGTCCTTCTCTCCCACAAAGGCTATGTCCATGGCCCTTTGGAAAGTAGCCCCAACATTCATCAGTCTGAAAGGCATATTTGAGTACATGAAAGTGCCCCAAGGAGTAGTGAAGGCAGTCTTTTCTTGATCTTCAGGGTTTACAACAATCTGATTGTAACCTGAAAATCCATCTAAGAAATACATGACTCTAGCGCATGAAACTCTTTGCAGCAAGTGTTCCATCTTGGGCAGGGGATAGTTATCCTTTTTAGAGCAATTGTTCATATTTTTGAAGTCGATACAAAGTCTTATTTTTCCATTTTTCTTTCTTACCACCACAAGGTTGGCTATCCACTTTGAATACCTTAGGGGGACTATGATTTTGGCATCCAATAGTTTCTTGATTTCTTTCTCAATAAAAGGCAGTAAGAGAGGGTTGATAGGTCTTAATTTTTTCCTAAAAGGTATGGTGTTCTTTTCCAATGGGATCATATGCTGAATGATGTTTGCATCATAGGTTTTAAGATCACTTTATTCCCAGGAAAAAATGTTAGTGAATTGCTTCATGAGGGTGCAATACTTGGAATTCTGGGTAGAGGACAGATGCGTGGACAGATTTATGTTTTTTGGATGGGATGGGCTACCTATATTATGTTTACGGATGACAGACTCATTCTCTGTTTTGTCCACATTATAGGGCACGTCATTATGATTGAAAAGCCTCTCTAGAGGCATCAATCCTTTTGGCATGTAGTTGCTAGGCATCTGGACGATGCTTCTTTGGCCAATCTCACTTTTTAGCTTGGGCTGGCCACATTCTTCCATGGTTTCATTTTCCTTATCGACGAGTGTTTCAGAAAATTCCATAATGACTTGAAAAAACCTATTAATTTCCTCATCATCTTCAAAAAACCTCCAATATTTGACATTGTCATGCAGAGATAGTCTATATTTTACCTGAACCTTGTATGTCAATTTATGAGGTAAAGGAGGAATAAACATGCCAGTAGAGACAGCGAGGGAGTCGGCAAGCTGGTTCTTCATTCTTGGAATATAAGAAATGCTGAAATCATTAAAAGAATCCTTGAGCCTCCATACCTCATCTCTGTATGCCTTCAGCCTTGGATTCTTAGCTTGGAACATTTTATTTACCTACTAAATAATGAGGTCTGCATATCCAAACACTTTCAGGCCTTTGATACCCATTTCTTTAGCAGCGCTTAAGCCCATAATTAAAGCTTCATATTCTGTGATGTTGTTTGTGACCTGAAAGTTTAATTTTAAAGATAAATGAATGTATTCCTTTGTTAGGGACACAAGGACCACACCTGCCCCTACAGCTTCTTTAGAGCAAGCCCCATCAAAAAACATATCCCAAATCTGTGGGTTTTCTTCCTTAGATTTGGCAAATTGGTTTCCTGAGCTACGTGGAAGCCAACTAAGATTCTTCAATATGAAGGATACAAGCTCCAAAATTAGCGTCGATAGCATATATGGGATGATTGGTGGGATACTTTTCATCGCTGATTATATAAGCCAACTGCACTTCTCTGTATAATCTCTTGCTCTCACCTCCGAAAACTGGGACAGTAGCATAGGATAGATCATTTTGTAATGATCCACCTAGTCTATTGATCCAACCTTTGGAAAGTAACATGCCAAATTTGGGAGGTACATCTGCTACCACAATGTCCATCATCATGCTTTTCATAGGCAGTTGAGACAAAGTGATGGCTAGGTCCTTGATTTACCCTAGACATTTCACTTTTCTAGAGTCAAAAGAAAACAAGTCATGATAAGGCTTAGCGATGTCAAGACACAACTCATCCATGACAGCCTTGGGCATTAGATTATGGCTGGCTCCAGTGTCCTAAAGGTAGTTGTGAAGGACTTTATCATGAATAGTCAGAGAGACATAGAACGATGGGGAGTTGTCTTCACAATTTTCAATCATTGGGCTGAGTATAACAGATGGTTTGTCATCTTGAAAATTTACATAGTCAGTAGATGCTTGGATGGCTTTACGTTCAAGGACCTCAACGATGGATCTTTTGAAGGACTCATTCTTCACTAGTTCAATAAGAGGTATAGGTATTCTTAGCTTCTGAATTTCTGATTGCAAATTGAAAGGAGAAGGGGACTTGTTGAGGCCTATCACCTCATGACCTGGAGCTTTGAGGATGATGGGATCAATTACTAGTTGTTTTTTCTTATTAACTTACGATACTGTAGGGACAGAAGCTCTTTGAACAGGATTTTCCTTGGCATTATTTATCTTTGACCTTAAATTATATCTTTGCTGATCCATAGCTTGTATAATAGCTTCACCATCCCATTCTTGCCTAATCTGGTCATTGCATAATGACTTTTCATATGTAGCTGTAGTCAAAGAGGAAGCATTTCCTTTGTCCACTAAACAATGGATCTCATCATCTTCTTCGAACTAGTCTTCTTCCATGATTGCATTCTGAAAGGAGCCTTCACCCTTTGGTCTTCATTTACATTTTTGTTTCTTTGCAAAATCTACAACTGCTCATTCATTCTTCTATATGGATTTGGATTTTGATTTCTTGGGGCAAAGGTATTAAGCATTCTTCCTTTCCCTGGTTGCTTCTCATCCTTCAATTTAGAGATTTCAGAGGGTAATGACTCGATAATTTTGGTCATTTTATCTATCTTAGGATCAGAGGATGATGAAGACTTGCCCCTCTGACTTCTTCTATCAACATTTCCCTTGATTTTCTTTGTAGCCATGATGTTTGATTCCACTTCCAAGGCTGCATCCTCCATGTTAGCCAAAGTGGCACATCGCCTCTCTCTCAACAGTAGACAGAAGTCAGAATCAAAAGCACTGGCATAGGTGAGTTAGCAGACATAGTAGTGGTTTTTACTTCAGTTGGAATCTTGCTGTACATACGGTTAAACCTTTTATTGAAATCAGACAACAACTCACCATTTTCTCTCTTTAAGGTTCCAAACTTAGTGTGGTAATAGAGTAGGTCCTTTTTATCCCCCCATTGCTTTAGGAATGCATCATATAAAGCTTCAATATCTGCTATAGATCTGGGGGTTAGTTCTTTGAACCATTTTCTAGCCTCTCCATCTAGGCTTTGGACAAAGACTCTAATCCACACATCATCTTCACTAATGTCTAGATTATCAGCATAGTTATAGAATGACTCAAGATGTTCTTCAGCATTAACACCTTCAGTCCCAGTGAACTTAGGCCTATATTTATGATATTATCTAGTAGGCATGGAATTCAAAGGAGTGGGGAGTATTAGAGGTCCATAAGTAGCAGCTATGATTCCTTCCAATTTGGTAGGTGCTTGTGGACCTGCCATAGCTGTGGTAGCTAAAAGAGTTCTGGTAGTCTGAATGATAGAGGGCTGAGGAGTGACTAACAGAACTAAAGGAGTATGATAAATAGGATGTGAGGTTTCCTTTGGGCTTAAAGCAAAAGGAGGACCTAAAGAATAAGGAGCTTTATGAATCTCTGAGAGTTTTTCTTCACTGCTAGTATTAGATGCTATACTCTCAACATGTATTTGTTCTATTACAAGCCTTTCTTGTAGAGATATAGGAGATTGTTTAGGTTAACCTGAACTTGACGCTCCTTTCTGTAATACCTTTCTCTTTTTGATGATTTTTTCAATATTAGGTATTGGGTCAGTGTGTAGCTTTTGAGGATTTCTCTGGGTATGCCTCACAAACTAAGCTAGAACTGTGAGTCTCCAAGAGGTTCAACCTCTAGTAGAGTGACCAAATAGATGATTACAACCAGAAAAGTGCCCAGACTTTGTCTATCATCAAATTTGGATCTGTGTCATTTCCCAGGGAAGTTGAGCTTCAATTTCCTTTCCACAGCAACGGTGCCAATTATGTTAACACTCCAGGAAACTCTTCTAGCTTGTAAATCAGAGATGCTTGGTAACATGTAATCTTTAATATTGTTCTCTTAACTATTGGAAAAAATGATGGTTTGGATCAAGTTAGATAACCATTTCAGCTCTATTCTTACTCAAGAGATGCATGAACACCCTTAATAACACAAGTCTTTAGACCACAAATGCCCAATATTTTGTAGATTTAATGGATAGATGGTGAATACTGATAGTACCAGTAGATTGCATACATGAACATATATGAATGGTTAGCTACAGGCAGCAAATGAACTTACTAACTATACTGGTAGATGCATATATAATAACACATATAAATGGTTAGCTACAAGCAGCAAAGAAGCTTGCTAATCTAATATATCGAAGCAGAGATAAGATGATAGTTATCTGGCCTTACACAGATAGAAAACCTGAACAAATTGTTCAAGTGCAAGTGTAGAAAAACATAAAGGGAGTGGACATTGAACATATAATGGAAAAAGAAGATTATATTTCTTAGGATGAAGATGAGAAGCTAGAATAAATAGAGGAGGAATAATCTCCAAAAGTTGAACCCTTGTTACATCTAGTTTTCTACCTTTTATAGGCCCTTTACAATGCTCCTGAGCTCTCTAGAAGGCTCTGAGTCTTAACCTTGTCTGATCTATCCCTTAACCATTTGATTCCCTCAATAGGTAGGCATGGCTTGGAAGTTTTTCTCTTTTTGACAGAGGAATAACTGCATTCAGATATTTTGGGTGTGCTGGCAGGGAGCTCTCTCTTAATAGAGATGCCCACAATCTCTTTTGTTGATTTCGACTGTGTCACACTGTGCTAGTCCATGATGTATCTGATTCGGGCTGTGTTGTGTTGTAGATGCCTCTCGACCTCAGTTTCTCTTCAAACAGAGTAATATTGAGTGTTTTCTGTTTTACACAGAAACCACTGTAATGTTATAAACTCTTGCCAATGTTTGTTCCTTTCGGACTTTAATATTCCTCAAAAATTATTTATTTACCCATCGAGTCCACCCTTTGGGTCGCTGTCGCCTATCGCAGATGGCCCGATCCCTTTGTTCCCTTCGTATTTTTGCAATATGACGAAAACCTTAAAAAACATGAAAAACCAGCCTTTGTGGACCTAAAAACATATATATATTTCACCTCTGAAACACATCGGGTTCGGACTTCATCGCTATCGGCGCTACCAAGGTTTCTATGTATTTCGTTAAATAGCGAAATATATGAAGAATGCATTACAAAATGCTTGGGCGCATACTTGAAATATTATGGAACATCGTTCACAATGTCGTTGAGTCTGGCCTTATCGCATTGCACATAGGAATATGTAAAGGCCCCACCCCTTTGGTTAGCACCGTTGTGATAATGAAATGAGATCTGATCGCAACCACATATTGCTATATGTAAAGGCCCCACCACTTTGGTCTTCCCAATCTGCGATCCGCTAATGTGATTTGGATCGTTGATCCACGTATGCGATTAATGGTCTTCGTTTAATCATCGATCACCATCGCCATCGCCCCATGGTCTGCGCCCATTTGCCTCCGCTGATGCGACCCACTGATTAGATCTGGATTGTTGATCGGCTAGATCTAACGGCTACTGTGCCTTCTCACTTTAAGCCTGTGATTTTGGAATTTTTGTGGTTTTCAAGTGTTTCCTGCCTCCCGATAGTGTATTTCCTCCCCTTTAAGGGCTTTACTGCAACCATTTTGATTTTGAATGACCCTTAAGAGGATTTTGAAGAATTTTGGAGCACACTTGGATCCTTTGGGATAATTCTTAAGCAAGTTTGGAGATTTTTAGGACATATATGGATCCATTTTTGGGCTGTTTGCCTCCAAGGCTAACAGGGTCGAGAGAATAGAGTTGGATCAATCTTGGAGTGAGTCCACGTTGATGTATGTTGACCATTTTATACAACCTCTACAACAAAATGTAGGTATTATGTAATTTTTGTTAATGAATTTTCTAGAAATGTTGGATCTTCTTCATGAGGGAAAAGTATGAAGTCTTTTCCAAATTTGTTGAATTCAAAGAATTGGGTAAAAGGAGACTGGTCAAAAGTTGAAAGCCCTGAGAAGTGGCAATGGAGGAGAATTTGTATCTAACAACTTCAAGGAATTTTGTGCCAAAGAAGGTATTAGAAGAGAAATGATAGCACCCGATAACCAATAGCAAAATGGGGTGGATGCAAGGAAAAACAAAAGCATAGTGGGAGCAACAAGAGCCATGTTGCATGATCAAGGGCTACCATTATATCTATGGGTAGAAACGTGTAACAACACAATTTATTTGTAGAATAGTAGCCCTCATAAAATACTTTGCATGATCACACCCGAAGAAGATTTCTTTGGTAGAAAGCTAGAAGTATCTCATTTTCAAATTTTTAGAGATACTATGTATTTTAATGTCTCGAAGGACAATAGGAAGAAATTAGAGCCTGCAACTGAGATGGGGATCTTTGTAGGATACAAGAGACTCCACATAACTATACGGTGTATTTTCCCTCACTCAGGGTGACAATAGTGAGGAGAGATGTCAAATATGATGAGGAGAAGGCTATGAGATGCTCTCTAGACCAAGAGTTGAGTATCCCACCAAGGGAGGAGCTTATAGCTCCAAAGGAGGAGTCTAATGTAGAGCTTCAAGACGTTTTGGAGTAGCCACATTCGAGGAGAAAACATGAGGCCGATTGGAGGCACCCACTCAACCAAAATATTCCAGAGAGGGGAAGAAGAGAACCAAAGAAGATGACAAATTGTTGCAGGATGCATAAGTGCATGTGGGAGATGCTACATCCTTGCATAGGAATAGGAGGTCACCAGACATATACACTCGATATATGTCTCTCATGAAAGAACTCTTTGAGTTGGAGCTTTCTTCCTTTGAGGAAGCAATATCTCAACCAATGTCGGCTGATGCCATGGAGGAGTATGACTCCATCATGAAGAACAATGCATGGGAGGTGGTGACAGGAACACAGAATAATCATTGGTTGGTTCCAAATGGATTCACAAAGTGAATCATGCAGCTAATGGGAGCATTGAGAAGTAAAAGGAAATATTTTTGGCAAAAGGATTCTCTCAAGTAGAGGGAGTTTACTACGAGGAAACTTTTTTCCCAATGGTAAGATATTCTTCAATCAGAACCATTCTAGCATTAGCTACACACATGGGGTTGAAGATCCATTAGATGCATGTGAAGATCACCTTCCTAAATGGTATTGCTAAGAATTAAATTTACATAGAGAAGTCAGAGGGGTTTGAGACATATGATAGGGAGAGACATGTGTGTAGACTGAGGAGAGCCCTATATGGTCTCAAGATGGCACCCTGACTATGGTTCACTTGGATTGAAACATATCTTATTGGATTTAGCTTCACCAAAAGTGAAGCAGATGCCAATCTCTATCACACTGTGGTAGATGGAAATTTGTTGATCTTGGTATTGTAAGTTGATGACTTCATACTTATAGGGGATGAGCATTTGATCCACTCTTACAAGGAGGAACTTGCAAGAGAATTAAAGATGAAAGGCGTGGGTTTGTTGCATTACTTCCTTGGGATGGAAGTATGACAAGGTGATGGTGAGATGTTTTGTGAGTTAGGCGAAGTATTCCTATAACATACTTCAGAGATTTCACATGGAGAACTACAAGCCTATGGACACACCTCTAGATACAAACTAGAGGAAGGAGCATGGTTCATCAGGAGAGGCAGTAGATGCTACCATCTATAGACAACTTGTGGGATCCTTGATGTATTTGGTGAACACAAGGCCCTACATATTATGCTGTTAATCAACGGAGTCAAGGCATGGTGAATCATACCAAGTTGTATTGGAAGGCAATAGAGCATGTGTTAATATACCTCAAAGGAACTACCGAGTATGGGTTATGGTATAATAGGATGGAGGGAGTGAAGCTCCATGGCTTCACTAATGAAAATTGGGTAGGGAGTCCATCAGACAGGAAAAGTACTTCAGGTGCTATCTTTAGTGTTGGGTCTACAACAATTTCCTAGTATAGAAGGAAACAAAGTTTTGTGACACTCAATTGAGCAGAGGTTGAATACATTGCTGCAAGTCAAGTAGCATGTGAGGCCATATAGATGAAGAAAATACTTGTGGGTCTTTTTAGTCAAGAGATGGATCCAACGATGAAGCCATTGAGATTGAAGAAAGGCCAAGCAATCTCAATAGGGACAATGGTTGGAAGTTCAGTAGTTGCTAGATCCCTGCCCTATCTTCGTAGTCATCTCTCCCCCTACCTCCCCCCCCCCTCTATAATGACTTGAAATATTTTTCCCCCAATTAACCTTTAGTGAAAATTCTACTAACCTGTCTTCTTCTCCTATTTCTTAATTAAATTTTTGTTCTCTTTGAAATCTCCCTCTTTTCTTTCCTTATCTTATAATATTGTCCTTGCCATGACAAACTGAAAGGGTTAATATTACCCATTATAAGATAACTATTTAGATTTAGGTAGTAAGTTTAAGTTCTCTTTAGATAACTTAACTAATAAATTTATATTAAGAAGTTTCCTAAAACCATTAATGATAAAAATATTACTATTTATTCATAATATTAAATAATATTGTTATTATTATTTTAGTTATTAAGGATAATATTAAATCCATACTATTTCTAAGAGTTAAAATCCCTAGAGCTATTAATATATGTTAACATATGACTCATTATTATAGTCCCCAGATTTATTATTTTTAACTCAAATATGGTTAATATTTTACTTAAAATAACACTTAATAACAACCTAAAAGTATTAAATGAAATTATAAAATATTAATATTAAACACTAATACATTGATAATATTATTATAATTAAATAATTTGAGCAGTCAAATCTAGCTGTTTCTTAGTCAATTATAACCTTTGTCTAGTCTAGTCTAATATAATCGTTTTCCAGTCAAACCTAGCCGTTGGAAAATATGCCATCCCTACTTAACATGTAGCCATGATCTGATTTTTCAACTTGTCTTGACAATGAACCAAACTCGTTGGTTCGAAACGCGTCGACAATTTTTTTTTCTGATGTGTTTCGAAAATATTTCTGTAATACTCAGATTATGGATCACAGAAGCTTAAATTCAAAAAATATGAGTTGTATTAAACTCTTTGAGAACCCAATATTTCATGACAGGTCCAAGCACATTGATATTCGGTACCATCACTTGTGAGATTGTGTGTAGAGGAGAAATATGATGCTACAATACATTCCAACTGAGGAGCAGGATGCAAATATATTGACAAAGACATTGTCAAGAGGAAAATTATAATTCCAAAGGCACAGGATAAGGATGGTGCAAAATCCCTTTCTTGCTAAGATGGAGTGTTATAAATTGTAGAAAGAAATGCTCAATTTGACTTGTGCATTAGTCAAATTGAGTAATACAATTTTCCACATTAGCAAGATGACATAGATTGTAGTTAGCTAGAGTTACATGGCCTTGTCTACTAATTAAGCCATTAAATTTGAAATATATACTTGGAGTAGAGTTGTGCATATAGTTATTGCTAAAATTTGGCAATCTAGTTCAGTTATTTTTAGTTGAACTAAGTTAATTGAGTTCAAATAATTAATTGTAGAAATTCCCACCTGTAGATCACCTGGTAATGCAATATACTAAAGCAAAACACTTGATCTACTTCTACAAACAATTTAGTGGAAGCTTAATCGAAGATGAGCATCATCAATTGAACACATATAACTGATAAGAAGGAATCAATCACACATAACACAGAAGATATAACCCGGGGAAAGCCTCAGCCTAAAACACCAACTCTGTATTTTCATACAAGTGGAAATATAGTCAGTATTACAAAAGGAATCAACTCAAAAGCTATCCTGCTCTCTCTGCAATACCTATATTGCTCATAGACAGTCAAAGGCATCTATCTAACCTTTGGTTTGCCCTCCAAGCCCCCTATTTATTTGCACAATATTGATTGGGGTCCAGTGCAACCACTTGTGTGAATTGGCCTCTTCACACACTCACTAACCTCTGATCCAACTACGTAGTCCTGAAGGAGATAAATCCTCATCATGGATGAGCTTCCTTTATAGGAAAAATATTCATCCAACTGATAGTAGACTATCCCTTCTTTGATCTCAACTGACTCTCTATCTGAATTGACATGCATGAGTTATTCATGAGAGAATCTTCAATTATCTGAAATGCAGCAGTTATATGCAAGCATGCATTAACTAACTGAACTTACTTAATTTAAACAAACTATTTATCAATTATAACTGGACTTGACTCAGTTAACTGAGCCAACTAATTACTACTCAAATTAGAACTCATCCTTATCTCTTTAACTGATGGATAAATTCCTCAATTAATGGAGAAATTGTTGCATGTCCTCACATAGACTTCATGTTTGATTTTTCACAACTAATTAACTCATGGAGAATTAATTAATTTATTTTCAAACAACTGTTAAGTTCAAATTCGAATTTTACTTCCTATTTTTAGTCTAGGGACTGAATAAAATAGGAATCCATCCCGAATTGCTAAAAATAGAATGCTATTTTTAGCACTTCCATTTTTCATTCCCTGTTGCTCAATCCAGCACTCGTACGCAAACTGCTATTTTTAGCAGTGCTATTTTTAGCACTTCTATTTTTAGAATTTCTTGTTGCCATTTTCAACACTCCCTCTCAACAAGAAAGGCTTCAACTTGAACCCGATCCTGTACCTTCAGAATTTTCTGCATGCAACACTCCTACCAAGTGTGGTTGCTCCAACAACTCTTGGAACAAAAAAAACTCCCCACTAACATCTTTATTGGGCTAGAAACATACTCTGATGTTGAAGCTCTACCTACTGCTGACAAGTGCTCCCTCTCTAACCTCTGTGCTACTGCAACATCTCCATGCATCTTGCACCATTGCACACCTCTCTGTGCCAACCTATACTGGTGCAACACTCTTGTGCCTCTCGCATTGTTGCAGCTTGCTAGCCCTACGTTGTCTTGGGGCTCTTGCACTGTAGCTCTCTTTGCCGCTCCATCTGCATCTGTCTCTACCCAATCAGTCAATCCTACTACTCCTCATCAGGGCTCATGTAACAAAGTCGAATCAAAGAGGTTGGGTACCTCAAGGATCCTACCCCTCCTCCTTGGGATGATCACTCCACATTGCCCCACCTCCTACCTAGAGGTATGGCTTCATGTGATCCCTCTGCCCACCTAGCTTGAAGTTTACCCCTACTGGAGGTCTCTGTGTGAGTAGATTTCTCTACTCGATCTCCACTCAACTTCCCCTGTTGTGGCTGCTCCATAACCTCCTGAAGCTGCTTCACCAATTGTGGCTCCTCCACAATTGTCCGAGACTTCTTCTGGCACTACATGTTGAGTGGTAATATACTCTCCCTCTCAACCACCAAGTCTCCATTAGTTGCCTTACTACTCAAGGCTTCGCATGCATCTTGAACCTCAAGGTCATACAGGTTCTTGATTTTTGAACTAATCCGCTTCACCTATCTAGTGATGACGTGTCTAAGGAAAACCGTTCCCTTACTAAAGACTACATCATAGCCTCTATCTTCCAGCATCGTGATCGACACCAAGTTTCTCTTCAATCCTGGTACATACTTGACATCAGATAAGGTAAGGTGAGCTCCATGCTCCCTCTGAAAAATAACTGTGCCTACACCTGAGACACTATACTTTTCATCATTACCCATTGCTATGAGTATCTTGAGATCTTTCTCCTCCAAAGTACTGAACAAACTCTTGTCGCCAATCATTTGGAAAGAAGCTCCACTTTCAAGAAGCCAACCACTTCCCACCATGGATGAAACCATGCATGCGAAGAGTGTGAAATCCAACTCGAACTGTGAAGCAAGTGCCTCACCTTCAGATCCTTCCCCGGATCCCTTCTTGGATTTCCTCTGTGGATAGTTTGTAGCAAAACGGCCCACCTCATGACAACGAAAGCATCACACTTTTGATTTGTCAAAATTCTTCCCACCATGGGAAGAATTGGATTCAGAATGAGAAACCTTCTCCTTCCCATTCTTTGCCTTACTCACTAAGGCACATTTTTTTTCATCCTCCGCGGATGAAGAACCATCTTTGTTGCTTCTTCTTATCTCCTCCTACATCAAATCCGACCAAAGTCATTCCCAATCTGGCAATTTCACTCTTCCATTAACCGAGTCCTGGTAGCTATGCCAGCTCTTAGGAAGACTGAGGAGTGCAAGACTCGCCATATCATCATCAGTTTTCACAATCCCTACACTTCCAAGCTCATCCCTGCATGTGGTGAGCTTGTTCAGATACATAGAGATCGTGTCACCCTTTTCACACTTGATCTTCCAAAGCTTGTCCTTCAGTGCCAACTTCCTTTGATCACTGCTATTCTGATATACATCTTTTAATGTTTTCTACATTGAAAACAATGTCTCCTTCCCATGGAGACTCGAGACTATGTGATCTCGAACTCCCTCTAGAAGGATTCTCCTTTGTTTAGGCATACATTTCTTCCATTCTGCCAATTTAGCAGCACCAGTCAACTTGGGGACTTCTTGATCAATGAAGTCCTTTAGACCATTATCCTCTAGTATTACTTCCATGTGATCCTTCCAGGCTATATAATTTGAACTACCATCAAGGGCATATTCGAGTCTCAAACCATAGAACGCCATAGGTGAAATAGAGATGTGATAAGAACTCGATTTCTATATTTAGGAATCACAAACTTCAACTTCTCCCTGCTTTTATACTGTTCTTCCTTGATCACCTGTGCTCTGATACCATGTAGAAATCCCTACCTGTAGATCACCTGGTAATGCAATATACTAAAGAAAAACACTTGATCTACTTCTACAAACAATTTAGTGGAAGGTTAATCGAACAAGAGCAACATCAATTGAACACATATAACTGATAAGAAGGAATCAATCACACATAACATAGAAGATATAACCCAGGGAAAGCCTCACCCTAAAACCCCAACTCTGTATTATCATACAAGTGGAAATATAGCCAGTATTACAAAAAGAAACAGCTTAAAAGCTATCTTGCTTTCTCTGCATTACCTCTGCTACTCATAGACAGTCAAAGGCCTCTATCTAACCTTTGGTTTGCCCTCCAAGCCTCCTATTTCTTTGTGCAATTTTGATTAGGGTCTAGTGTAGCCACTTTTGTGAATTGGCCTCTTCACACACTCACTAACCTCTGATTCAACTACGTAGTCCTGAAGGAGATAAATCCTCATCATGGATGAGCTTCCTTTATAGGAAAAATATTCATCCAACTGATAGTACATTGTCCCTTCTTTGATCTCAACTGGGTCTCTGTTTGAACTGACATGCATGAGTTATTCATGAGAGAATCTTTAGTTAGCTGAAGTGCTGCAGTTATATGCAAGCATGCATTAACTGACTGAACTTAATTTAAACAAATTGTTTAAATCAATTATAACTGGACTTGACTCAGTTAACTAAACCAACTAATTACTACTCAAATTAGAACTCATCCTTATCTCTTTAACTGATGGATAAATTCCTCAATTAATAGAAAAATTGTAGCATATCCTCATATAGACTTCATGTCTGATTTTTCACAACTAATTAACTCATGGAGAATTAATTAATTAATTTTTAAACAACTGTTAAGTTCAAATTCAAATTTTACTTCCTATCTTTAGTCCAGGGATTGACTAAAATAGGAATCCATCCTGAACTGCTAAAAATATAATGCTGTTTTTAGCACTTCCATTTTTCATTCCCTGTTGCTCAATCCAACACTCATACCCAAACTGCTATTTTTAACACTTCTATTTTTAGCATTTATTGCTGCCATTTTCAACATTAATTGAGTTAATTGAAGGTTAGTTGAGGAGTAGAATTGTTGTTAGCTTAGTGATCTCTCAATTAAACTAGTCAATTAGATAAAAATAGCCCAAACATGGATGGAATTTGAATTTCCTAGCTGGAGTGGAGGAAAATGCACATTGTAATCATGAATTGTATACTAGTTGAGTTATAGGATTGGAAATTAAGCAGGTGATCTATTCCTTGGGATTTGTGCTAGGAAATAGGGCATTACTTTCTTCTTTAGGAGTTGATTTTCTCCAGGATTGCAAAAGAAAATAAGAGGAAGTTGGAGCCTTGAATTGGCTAAGTTTTAGCTAGAGAAGGACAATCGACATGAGAACAAGTTTACAGTGTAGGGTGTGCTTCAGAGTTGAAGCAAGACATTCTAATAGTTTCTCATTCTCATCTAATTATTGAAAAGCAGCGAAGGGGTTTTTCCCAGTTGGATTCACTTGTAAATCATTGTTTTCTTTGGTTTTGATGGTTGCGTGTCATTACGTGTGTTTCTAAATTGTGATTTCCATTTCACAAAATTGTAGAGGAAATTTGTAATCTCTTTTTTTAGTTTAAATTCATCAGTAGCAGCAAATTTATGTTAACTTCTACAAAAAAATTGAGGGATAAAGAAAGAGATAATTTGTTAGAATAGGGACAACATTAGATGTGAAGATCGCCTTCCTAAATGGTATTGTTGAGAAATAAATTTACATAGAGAATTCAAAGGGTTTGAGACATATGATAGGGAGACACATGTGTGTAGACTGAGGAGAGCCTTGTATGGTCTTGTTGAACCCTAGAAAATCATTGCTACAACATGGGGGAAAACCACCCTATCCGGACCTTGGTTAGTAGCTGCTTTTCTGTTTGGTGTAGTGGCTCCAACTGGGGATAATGGGACTAGTTTCCCAAAACAGATTTTGATAGTGTTGATGGGTTTATATATGTTGTAGTGGGGGAATGATTAAGCTAAGTGTAATCTAATATAAACTACTAAACACATACATATATCCTAGTTTAAACACTATTTGAATATAAATATACCCGGGAATTAAATAAATTATGCGATCTACAATAATTTCCTATAGCAATTCGTAATAAAGATCATTCAATTGCAATAAGAAGTGAAACCATTTAACAATAATCATTTTGGATGAATAGTTAGCCAAAATGATTGTGAAAGATATATCACATATAAATCATTTATGTATTTAGAATAAAGTCAAAGCCAACATCATATAAAAGTGCAATAATGCTAACTGTAATTCAAACTTTCACACATAAAACAATTGAAAGAAGAATTATTTGCCTAATAGATAAATAAAAAAATATCATAAGATAAAAGTACCATGTATGATGAGTCCTACTCATGTGCTTCAACAATATTGACCTAATCCCAATCAATCCAACATATTCTAATAGTAAAAAAGTGCATTTTAGTAGAGCATGCTAGAAATTTAAGATAAAATAGATCCTGTTCCATTCATTCTATTAGAACCTTCTAAAAGGTACAAAAGTTCATATTTTGAAGAATGTTTCTAACAAGATTTCTAGACTCCTCTATAAATGCATGAGAGAGTTTTAAATACTAAACTATATGTCCTAAAATATATTATTACAAAAATAGTTGAGGAGGTTTAAGCGACCTACCTCAGATTATGCAAAAATAAAACTGAAATAAAAATAAAACTAAGTGAATAACTCCTTTGCATTCAATCTTTGAGATCACAAACATCTATCATAGGCTTGTGTTATGTCAGTTGGATGATCGCAAATTTCAACTGGCCAACGAATATAGCGTCTGTCAACACTGGCACCATTTTTTGTGTGGAGGTAGTTAAGCATCACAAGATCATCCATTGGTTATATGGTTTTACCAAGAACTGCCAGTATGCTTCCCAGTTTAGCTTGCCCATTTGCCTGATAACCTCCTCCTTTTCTTTCGCCTCCTGCCTCCACTTCCGATCTAACTATTTAGAATTTGGAAGAAATCCTGGTATAGACTTTGCAATCAGGTTTGCGCCATGCAAATTTTCATTGATGGAGTCTATGATGATGTTTGCTACTGCTGTTGCGATCACTATTTCCCTTTCTGCTTCCTTCAACCATGAATCCCAATTTGTCAACCAGATGTATTTATACAATTCTTCCAACTTTGGCAAATCAACCTTTCTCCCTTCTTTTGATTTTTTGCAGGTGATAAAGTCAGAAACCCTTTTATGGATTTAATCATACTCAAGTCTCATGTCGACAACTTGTCTTGTTAACTTATCACTGATCTCGCAATAAGGACTTATTTGCAAGATTTTCTAGCATAGAACTTCCATTTGATGCATTAGTTGAGAATTAAGATTGAGTGCTTCCTTTATGAACTCATCGATTTGTGGATTGTATTTATACTTATCTGTCATGGCTTGTATTTGCGCATCTCTTTCTGCTAGGTTGGCCTGATGTTGTATTTGCATTTGTTCAAATTTCTATTGGAGCTAGGCTACTTGTAATTCTACTAGTTGATTGGATTTCTGCTAAGCTAATTGTTGTTCCAACAACAAAATCTTTTGTTCCTTTTCTCTAAGTAGCATTTGGACCTCTGTCACTTTGTAAATAGTTTTCGTATCATAGGATCCTACAAATTGCGATAGTCTTGTGAGGTTTTCAGATGGGTTCATGGGCGAGTCTTTCCATACAATGTCCATTGGTTGATTATCAAGAGTCGTAATAGTTGCAACATCTATCTTCCTCTTTTTACTTTGTCTCTTAATGAAATTATTGTGGGTATGACTATAAAACACATCTAATAGAGGAATTTCCTCAATTCTCAAAATAATTTCTTAAGTGGGGTTGGCAGGAATGAGCTCAACATCCTGAGTGCTTACAATTTTCTGCACTGTTATTTCTTGAGTTAACTTGTGCTGTGGATTCTGTATCTCAGATGTTTGTTCATCTGTATGAAGCTTCTTGTTGAAATGCCCCCATTCCTTTTCCAAATCAATAACTGGAGGTTTTGCTGACTTAGTGGAAGTAGAGTGAATTTATGCTTGTTTCTTTGCTGAGATTTGCTTGGCTGTTTCTTTTGTAGTTCCACCTGTGTCCCTTTCAGACTTTTTATTTTTATTGCCTCCCCCATTTTGAGACTACTGCTATGAGTTCTCTAACTCATGAGTAGATCTCTCTTGGGTTTCTACTTTGGAATTCTCTTTGGAGCTGTCCTCCAAGCTTATGCTGGGAGTTGGCTCCCTTATTGGTTCAATATGAAGTAGGTTCAATGGGACCTTCAATAATCTCCTCTTTTTGTACACATGGAAGGCTTCAACATCGTCTGGGGAAAAAATTAGTGATGCCATATGCATCACATCTGAAAATGTTCCTTTTTGCAGGAAGAGGTCATCAAAGGTGTCTTCCTCATGGGTGAACAATTTCACTTTCACCATAGTATTGAAGTCCTTAACAATGCCATTTGGGTCATACTGCCTTCCTGGGAATGTAGCTAATTTTAGAGATTTCATAATCTCTGCCTCTTTGCATGCATGTCCAAAATCATGTAGTACAAACACACCACATTTCAACGGAAATGTAGGCCAAATGGCCTTCTTATGTTCTTTAAACCCTTTTCTCAACCTGCCTTCCCTTGCTGTTTGGTAGGATATCTCCCTGGCCATTAACATGTCAGGGACATAGTATGGGAGGACATGCGGTGAAGAAATGCTCCCAAATACTCTGATATAGGTAAATGTCTCCTCCCAAAACCATCTGGCTACGGGAAAAATATCCACTTCGGCTTCTTTGGAAAACCTAGGGGAAGTTGTGTTGTAGATTTGTTTATGGATGATAAGCAAAACTCCTTGACAAATCTTGTAAAAATGGGGGTGAAACTGAGACTCCCACAACTCTTATGGTACACATGGATAGGAAACGGGTCTTGCACTGTTCACTTCCATCCCATAATAGGAAATTTAGAGCTAAAACAGATTGTGTCCATTACAAAGGAACTCATAAAAATGGGGGATAAACCCTTAAATAGGGACTCCTCTTTCTCCTATACTCCATAATGGCTTTCACCAAATTATTAGACAAAATTTGAGGCCAAATAATTATTGTTGCGTTCACAACTACTTCTATTAATGGCAGCCACTCTGGGAAAAATTTGGTACTATCGGGCTTACCGAACAATCTACATAGAATGGATGTTGTAAAAATATAAGGGGGAGAGATATATGCCATAGAATACATACGAGTCTTATCTTTATTTGATCTTGCTTTCATTTTTGTTAGATAAACTTGACTCAGGATAGAGTCAAAGTTGACCAGGTTAAACAGTGATGGTTTTGGGGCACATGGTATTGTGCACCCATAGTATTCTGCCAGTGGTAATATATGTAATGGAGCCTATAAAAGGCTGGAAAGACTTCATTGTAACGCAAGACCTGGGGGTGAGCGGTGAAGGCTCACTTGGTTGGATTGGCTAGGGTTTTGGCCAATGCTAATGAGACCTTATTAGGTTGGGTTTTTCCCTGGATTTGGGGTTTTCTCAGATAAACATTTGTGTTTATGTGTTTATGGTTGATGCTGCTTATTTTTATATTTATTCCTCTCAGTAATTAATTTGTGTTCTCGGTTAAATTTCTTAACAATTGGTATCAGAGCCAGATATTGGCTTCAAAGGGATTCTTTGATGCTAGGGGTTTATAGTGCTTGATGAGATCAATGCAGCCTTTTTCCAGATTTGGGTATGGAAAATAATGGTGGAACAATCGTACGCAGAAGAACCTAAAGGAGAATGTGCGAAAGAGAGCGTCATAACTACTAGGGATCGCAGTGCATTTGCGATATTTACCGGTTTGGAATATGTTGACGAATTGTTCGAGATTCATGCGGCTATTTGAAGAAGGTTGAGAATCTACGAGGTTCTCGTTGGGCTCGCAGTTGGAGCGGTTTGATAGAATTTTTTGAGCAAATCAAATTAAGAGAGGATGAATCAGAATCACAGCAGCAATAAAGAAAAAAAATTCAATGAAGTCAAAATTATTGCATGTAAATGGGAATACTACTATAAGACCTAGTAAGGCATGTGTACCCCTGGGTAATCACCAATAAAGTCTGGGTTAGACCTAGGTGATAGGTGGATGTCGGGTTAACAATACCTTGGGTAAAAACTTTGAGGGGGGTAAGGGCTAGAGTGAGCGGGATTGCCTCACTTAGCAGGTTTGGCTGGAGTTAGTCAAGGAACCCCAAGTCAAGTTTAAGGGGGGAATTGTTAGGTAAACTTGACTCGGGATAGAGTCAAAGTTGATCAGGTTAAACAGTGATGGTTTTGGGGCACATGGTATTGTGCACCCATGGTATTTTTCCCATGGTATTATATGTAATGGAGCTTATAAAGGGTTGGAAGGAATTCATTGTAATTCAAGACCTGTAGGTGAGCGGTGAAGGCTCACTTGGTCAGATTGGCCAGGGTTTTGGCCAATGCTAATAAGATCTTATTAGGTTGGGTTTTTCCACGGATTTGGGGTTTTCCCGGATAAACATTTGTGTTTATGTGTTTATGGTTGTTGCTGGTTATTTTTATATTTATTCCTCTCAGTAATTATTTATGTTATGCAGTAAATTTCTTAATATTTTTCTATCCAGGTCCATGTAACGTATGCTAATTCTTCATTCTCCTTAGCAAATTTCTCAAGGAACTATTTATTGTAGAGGTTCTGTGGCTCTGGTAGATTATACATAAGTCGTAGGCTATCTACTGAAAAAAATCCCATAACCTCTTGCTAGATATTCTTGAACTCTCTATCCAAGATGTCCAGCACATCAATTATCCACTTGACCATATTTGTGCATGAGATTATCTTCAGCCTTGCGTCTATGTGGTGTAGAAACGAGCATGCGGTCTCGAAGTAAGAGGTGTCAGAGGAAACATGAGAATCAACTATGGCCTTTGCGACCAGAGGCCTTGGTTTCTCTTCTTCTAACAAATCATACATGGCTTCCCATGTTGAAGTTCCTCCATATTTACTGCACACAGTATCAGAGAATAGAGGGATCATTTCTGATTTTTCGAACGCGGCTGCCAATCCCTTCTTCGCCATTGCTCTTAATGACTCTTGATGCGCATTTTTCCTAAAATGGAGCAAACAAGAAGTTATCAGACAGACACAAGCGAGAATGAAAATAAGAATGAATGATACATATAACCTTGAAAATGTGACAAGAAAGGAGTTTTAATTAAACACAGGTGAAAATATATCATATCATGTCAAGTCGATTTTCAAACATAAATGCCATTAACCCATGTTAAAGTCCCACTAATGATTTGTTATTGCTACCTTTATTTCTCACTAATGTTCTGCATCGTAAAACGGGAAGAAAATCTTTTAAGGTTACGAGCTTTGATTTGTGAAAATGTTGATTTTGCGATTGCGATGCAATATCGCAAATCACATTATCGCGTATTGATTGTGCCATTTCTTTAAATTTCCTTAGTTTTATGCAAGATGTGAGATTTGGGACATTCTTTATTGTTTTTTAAAGCGTATCTTGTTTAATGAGATTTTACAATATAAAATGTTTTTATTTGCGTAGCGGACTTAAGTGTTACTTTATAACATATGCTCCAATCGGGTCCAGGCTTTTATCGCATTTCGCAACATCACGTGATTTGTAAGATTTCAAACCTTTCTTAAGTATTTCGATGTGATGTGATAAGGTTAATCGTCGCATCACAATATCACATTTCACATGATTCAACATACTTCGTGAGGGTGCGCCCTTTGGGAATTGTGATATGTAATACGAGCTTTAATTCGAGAGGAAATGCCTTAGGACCTAGTTTTTAATGAAAAAGCCTAATTATATCTAGGTTTAGTGTGTTGATTCCTTTAGATTCATTTCACATTTTTTTCTTGTTATTAAGGCTTTTGACACACTCAGTTCGATGATATGCAAAAATGCGAAAATTGCTAGTTTTTCAAAGGTTTTTAACTTGATATCTTGTTTTATTCCAAAAATTTAAAAGAAAGAGTCTAAATGCTAAATTTGTTTTTTGGAAGGATTTTTTAAGGGTCCCCATTTATTGATATAATATTAGCTATTATATTAATAAATCGGGGGGTGTGGGGGGGTGTGGTTGTTGAATAGCACAACAATTGGAAATTTGCTGGAAGAACAGGTTATCTCTGAGAGTTTTTTGAAATTTCTAAAAACTTCCAAAATAAAGGTAGTTTAGAAAATAAAATATATGAAATATAAGATAAGTAAAATTTCTTTGAATAATAAAAACAAAATCTACTTAATTATAATACATTTGATTATTCTCTTCAATATGAAAATTGCTTTGTCTATATTAGCCATTACTGGGTTTTAAAGATAAAAACAAGGGACTCTCACAAATCATCTTTTAGATGTACTCAATTGTCATAGGTAGAGCCTCTACTTCGAGCAAGCATCTATAGCCTTGATAGGGTTACCTTTTAATCAACAATGATTCAATATCCCATCTAGATAAGAATGCAATTTTTAAAGATAATTCCAGATTCATGTACTTACTTTCTTTTTCTTTTTTTCTAAACTATTCTCTTCTCTTTAAAATTTTAATTTTTCTCCTTAAAGGCCATTGTCTTGGTTTGGCGACCAAAATTGACAATGCCACATGCTAGTTGTAACTTAACTGAACAAGATGGTTCTTGATGAGACCCCTTGCCTTTTGATTGATATAATCTCAAGCCATTACCCTGTTTTGATATGCAGTATTGGTAATGTTAGTTAGTTATTTCCCTATGATCATGGTAAGTTGACTCTTGATGAGATTTCTTATCCTTTAAGTTTAAGCATATTTTAGAATTAGACTCTAAAAATTGAAATATTACTAGACGGGGAGAATCATTGATTTCTTAAGATGTTTTGGATGACATTTATAGAGTTAAAGATGCTTTTCTATAGAGAGGCCTTGTTTTATTACAGATACTTTTCTTGAATGATGGTAGAACAAAGGTTCTTTACAAAGTGAACTTTCACCAAAGGATAACTAATTTTAGTAGAGGGCAAGCAATTTCAAAGAGATAGGACTTAGCTTATGTTTTGAATGTAAAAATTATCTTCTAAACAATCTCTACTTATACAAGCGAAAAGTCAAAATATAAAAGAGACTATTATTATAAAGGCCAAAAGTAAATGCTACTGAACTTTTATTTTCCTAAAAAGTAAAAACAATAATATACAATGAATACAAGAGGTTATCTTCTATGAAAAATATTTCTTGAGGATCTGCCCATTGACAGGCAAAGAATCTCTCTTGCCTGATAGGTATTGTAATAAAAAAGTTGATGGGCCTATTTGTTCCACAATATGAAATGGTTGAAGCCACATTCTTTGGAATTTGGTATGCTTACCTTTTTCCTCGTGTGCTTTATCCCATTTCAATACCAAGTCTCTGAGTTGGAAGGATTTTGAACTTATAGAATTTGCATCAAAATAAGATTTGACTAACTGTTGATGATGTGCATGTGTGATTTTGTCCTTTTCCCTTTCTTCTTCAAGCTTAAGGAGTTTTTATTGTCTTAGTTGCATAGAAGAGGAAGGGGTTTCTTCAATAAATTGAACTAGGGCTAGAGAGGGAATAGTTACATTTGTAGGGAGGAAAAATTCTTTCCCATAAACCAAATTGAAAGGAGAAGTGCCTATTGAGGCCTTCTGTGTTATTCGATCTGCCCATAGATAAAATATTAAAGATTTGTGCCAGTTTTTCTGGCTTTGATCAACGCTTCGTTTGATAATTCTTATGAGATTTTAGTTTGCAGATTCGGCCAAGCCATTTCCCTGAGGATAATAGTTAGCAGAGTATTGAAGTTTAAAACCTCTTTTAAGAGAAAATTCTATCATAGCATTACCTAAAAAATAAGATGCATTATCAAACATGAGGGTACATGACATACCAAATCTAGTAATAATAAAATGATCAATAAATTCAATGATGTTTTCAGAATTGGCCACCTTAAGTGGAATTGCTTCCACCCACTTTGTGAAGTAACCAGTTGCTGTAAGGATATATTTATTCTTCTTTGAAGAGTGAGGAATGATCTCACCAATTATGTCCAGTCCCCATTGTTCAAATGGTTGTTCAATGTTGACTGGCTGTAATGGTAATGCGGGTTTCCTCTGTCTCCCAACAACTATTTGACAAACTTTACATTTCCTTACATAATCGTGTGCATATTTAAATAAGGGATGCCAATAATAGCCAATGTCCAAGATTTTATTTGTGGTTGTGTCCCCTCCAAAATGTCCACCAACTGGTCCATCAAGGAGTTCCTACAAAACCTTTTCTGCAAAACAGAATCATAATTTATTCTAAACAACACATAATTGATGATTTGGTACTGTCTATATTTTAGCCTCAAAGCCCTTTTTCTTTTGTAACTTTGTTGCGTAGGGGCATACCCATTTCTCAAATAAAAAATGATATCAACATATTTGGATTCAGTGTTATTGAGGCTTACCTCATATACTTTTATATCATCACCTGAATCTTATAGTGCTGGTAAGTTGGATGCTCCTACTAACATTTTGCAAAAACATTGACATTTTACAATTTTTGCTGGTCTAATTTCTATTTCATATTATTGTAGTGTTGTTACCCAATTTTCGCTTCTCTCTCCTACATCCCTTTGTATTAACATATTTCTCACTACTGATAACGGGACCAATACCTTGGTGTGGGTTTTGAGTAGAAAGGGTCTGAAATGATTTATTGATTTGAAAACAACGAAAGCTTGTCTGAATAGTTTAATTCATCCCTTTGCAAATTGGAGCTAAAGAAGGAATTCAGTGCTTCAACTTTATCATCATTGACCTCTGTTAATATAGTTGCATATGATTTCTCGAAAGCAAAGGTATATAGAATGAAATGATTAGAAAAAATTGGGGTTGCTAGTGAGGGAGCATTTAAGACTGATTGTTTTATCAGATTAAAAGCTTCATGCTCTATATGTTCCCATTTAAAAAGAGAATTTTTCTTAATCATGGATTGAAGAGGTAAAACAATTTGTGAAAATTCAGGGACAGATCGTTTGACAAAATTTATCTGACCTAGGAAAGATTGCATGGATTTTTTGTTATGAGGTGAAGGAATCTAAAAAATTTCTCTTATCCTACCAGGGTCAATGTGGATCCCTTCTTTGGATACAATAAATTCAAGAAGCTTTCCTTCACTTAGAGAAAAGAAATATTTCTTGGGATTGAGAGAAATTCCATACCTCTGACAACACTCAAAGATTTGTTTTAAATAATTTAAATGATTACCGTGCCTTTTTTAGTACACAATTATATCATCTAAATAAATTACCATTGATTTATTAACCAATCCTTTGAAAGCTATATCCATGGCTCTCTGAAATGTGGTGCCAACATTGATTAACTTGAATAACATCTTTTGATAGGCAGAGGTGCCCCATTTGGTTCAAAATGTAGCTCGCAGTCGGTCATCTGGATGCACTAAAATCTGATTGTAACCTGAGAATCCATCTAGAAAAGAAATTAGTTCTGAGCCTGCAATTGATTGTAGTATCTGTTCCATAGGAGGTAATGGAAAGTTTTCCTGCTGACAAGTTTTGTTCAGATTGCAAAATTCCATACATATTCAAATATCACCATTATTTTTTCTTACTGGGACAAAGTTGGAGACCCACCTTGAATTCGTGATAGGGAAAATTATCTTGCCTTTAAGCAGCTTATTCAATTCATATTTGATATGATTTTCTAGATTCGGGTGAATCTTTCTTAGCTTCTTTTGTAAAGGTTTTTCATTAGATATCATGGGGATGGTATGCTAAATTATAGAGGTGCCATATGTCTTCAGATCTTCATAGGTCCAAGCAAAGACATTCTTGTATTTCTTCAACAAATGAATGAAGGCTGATTTTTCATCTGGTGTAAGATCTAGACCAAGATTTATATTTTGTGGTTTAAGGTCAATTCCAAGATTAACTAATTCAAACCTCAAAGTTGAACTTTGAAGTTTTGAGTTGGTGGGCTTCTTGAATCTATCCTTAAGATCATATACGTTTTCCAGCTTAACCACAGACTTAGGTATGGCATTTATAGTTGCTTCTTGCTTAAGCTGGTTTTCATGCTAATCTTCATCAATTATCTTGTCATCATATGAGCCTTCAGATGTTAGAAAACTTATGATATCTGGATCGTTGTTAAAGACTCACCAATTGGTGATATTGTCAGGAATGGAAGGCCTCAAAATCAATTCAATAGAAAAGTGATTGAGACTATAATATCCTAGTGGAATAAGCTTGGATGCAACATTAGCCAGCAGATCGGCACTTGCAATTTGGAGTCTTGGGATAGGGGAAATAATAAACACTATAAAGTGAGAAGTAAGGTCCTAGACTAATGATTGATAATGTTTCAAATATCTAGATAAGCAGTGTATAGTATTTCTTACCTATTTTATCACAATTTCCAAATCTCCAAACACTTACAGATGTTTGATATTAAGGCCGATAGCCTTATACAACCCTTGAACCAATGCTTCATATTCGACAGTGTTATTTGTGCATTTGAATTCAAGTCTGCATGCTAACATTGTTTTTCCCCTTATGGGCAAACTAATATGAATCTTGCTTCGGCTCTACCATTGGATTTGTATCCGTCAAAAAATAACTTCCAAAATAAAGAGCTAACTACAAGTTTATCTACAAAATTTACACACTTAGAAGTATCTATTTGAGAAAAGTTTTCAACTTGGGATATAAAAGATTTTTCTAAGAAAGGTGAAGTATTAACATTAAAATTTCTTATAAATGATTCAACTAAGGAGTTTATGATGATATTGCTGCTATACGCGACTTGCTCATTTTCTCCTTCTAGTTATGTAACAATGTACTTTTGATGGTCAACCCTTATTTGATTTGGCTTGCCATTATAGAGAAGCCACATGCGCAACCAATCAGTTGCAAAATAGCCATGAAGCTTTTCTGACAAGTCTCTACTAAGGATTAAACTATATAACTTGGGAATATTAGCCACAAGAATGTCAATGACTTGAAACACATTGACAAATGTATTATTACGTGATTTCCATCAAAGAATCTTCTCAAAAGACTTGACACACTTTAGGGTTTGATGAGAGTCTAATAGTGACTTGATTGAGTTCTCCTATAACTTCGACTTGGGATCGGTATAAATGCACAATGCGTACAACATATTTTTTGGGTTCAACACTCAATTTGTCACAAACTATTCATGGTAGAATGTTAGATGAAGCTCCAGAGTCAACTAAACAATTTTGCAGATTTTTGTTGAAAACTTCAAAAGTCAAAAGAAATGGAGTATGGGATTTAGATATTCCTCCAATTAGAGCAATATCAGTAAGATCGATTTTGTCTAATGAGGTATTAGGATTTCTTCCCATCTCTTGGGAAACTTGCGAGACTACAACAACGGGAAGAGGAGAAGTAGGGACTGCTTTTAGTTCTTTGAGTAATAGCTTCTGCTTATGTTTCAGCTTGCTAAGCTCATGAAAATTAATGTTCGCCCTAGTCTTTTTCATATCTTCCACTATGTTATATTCCATTTCGTTTGAGACTATTAGGGTTTTAGCTGGAGATGGAGCATTTGATTGAGGAGGAGTGGTTTGAGTGGATTTAGATGAAGATTTATTACCTATTGTTTTGTCTTTGGGAGTTGGAGTTGATACCTTCTTCTTTGAATTTGTTTGTGGAAAATCAATAGGGCTTCTACTCTTGGTTGCAATAGGTAATGCTTCTTATGTTTCTTCATTGGGGACGATAAAATCCCACATTCCTTGTAAATCGACTACCTCTTCCTCATCTATTTTCCCTTTAGCTATTGAGACTTCATCTTCCTCCATGTCTGATTCAACATTTGATATGGTGTTTGGAGGTTTAGTATTAGAGGGGGGATTTATTTTGTATGGTATGAAAGGTTTCTTTGAGGAAGTCTCTGCTACTTGTTTCTTGATATCAACCATTTCATTGGACATGGTTTTAAGGAATTTTTGTAAACCTTCAAGATCAAAAGGATCTTTAGGTGGTTTTTGCTTGGATTCAACCCTAAAAGTCACTTTCTTGGATTTTTGTTCTTCTAGTGCATTTTTCTTATCTAAGGCTAGAATTCGTTTTTCTAAAGCTATGGCTTCTTTCATGTTTTCTACCAAAGTTGGTTTGGCAGCTCTATCAATGAAAATAGCTATGTTTGAAGGGAGAGCAGAAATGTACCATTCAATTTGGACTTCATCGCTGGGCTTGGATGCCATTGGAATTTTATTCAATAACTTATTGAAATGAGAATTGAAGTCTTTTATCAATTCTCTAGGTTCAAATTTCAGGTTGGAGAGATCATTGATAAGAGTAGTTGTTGATCTAACATCTTCAAACTTGGTTAGGAACTACTCTAGAAATGCATCCCAACTAGTAATAGAACCTGATGGTAATGAAAAGTACCATGATATTGCTTATCCTTGTAAGGTATAAGGGAATAATCTTACAACTGCATCTTCTTCCACTACTTCAATTAGATTTGTGGACAACATAAAATTGTTTATGTGTTCCTCAGCTAGTAGGCCATCATCAAGATTGAACTTTGGTAACCATTTTTCTGGATGGGCTGGCAATTGATGTAAGGGTCCTGGCACCCATATAACTCCTAGGCTTTTCCATGGCCTTGGAGGGTTTTAAGCCAACGTAGGTATCTGTGTAGAGGAATATATTCCAGTAGTTGAAGGTGATTAGGTAGAGGAGGTTTGTGCTCTAGAACCTGTGTAAACCACGATCTGGAGTTGTGAGGTGGATGGTTGATTTTGTGATGAAGTGGATGGAATGAATGAAGATGTTTGAGGTGATGATGAGAGAACCTCACTATGGGATTCATATTGTGTCTTCTTAGCTCTATTATGGTTTGGTAGAGGAAATTCAAATGGGGGGATCCCAAGCTTTTCACTTTGTGCTCTAGTCAACCTTTGAGATGAGGGGAATTGAGAAGTAACATGAGCTTGGGATGACTCAAATTCTTCCTAAGCTATTGAAATTCCCTATAGCTTATGGATCAAAGACTAAACTTCAGGGGTTTCTATAGAAGAAGATTGATTTGACGTGAAATCACAGTAGTGGATTCTAAAGGATTCTTTATAACTTCTCGCTTAGGATTCAGAGATTTAGAATGCAATCAAGAAGTTGGAGATGAGGGTGAGGGAGTTTTACTCTTAGAATGGCCTGGTGATTTGAATTTACTTACCATTCAGATGTTTAGGTCCTCCTTCTAGTGCCAAAATGTTGAAGCCTCAAAAATCGTTTCTACAACATGGGGGAAAACGACCTGGTCCGGACCTGGCTCTGGTTGGGGATAATGGGACTAGTTTCCCAAAATAGATTTTGATATTGTTGATGGGGTGATATATGATGTAACAGGGGAATGATTAAGCTAAGTGTAATCTAATCTAAACTACTAAACACATATATATATCCTAGCTTAAACACTATTTGAATATAAATATACCCGGGAATTAAATAAAGTATGTCATCTACAATAATGTCCTATAGCAATTGGTAATAAAGATCATTCAATTATAATAAGAAGTGAAATCCTTTAAAAATAATCGTTTTGGATAAATAGTTAGCCAAAACAATTGTGAAATATATATTGCATATAAATCATTTATGTATTCAGAATAAAGTCAAAGCGAACATCATACAAAAGTGCAATAATGCTAACTGTAATTCAGAATTTCACACATAAAAAAATTGAAAGAAGATTTACTTGCCTGATACATAAATAAAACAAGATCATAAGATAAAAGTACCATATATGAAAAGTCATGCTCATGTGCTTCAACAATATTGACCTAATTCCAATCAATCCAACATATTATAAGAGTACAAAAGTGCATTTCAGTAGAGCATGCTAGACATTTAAGAGAAAATAGATCCTATTCCATTCATTCCATCTGAACCTCTTTAAAGGTACATAAGTGCATGTTTTGGAGAATTCTTCTGATTAAATTTATGGAACCCTCTCTAAATGCATGAGAGGGGTTTAAATACTAAATTATAGGTCCTAAAATAGATCATTACAAAAATAGCTAAGGAGGTTTAAATGACATGCCTCAGATTATGCAAAAATAAAACTAAAATAAAAATAAAACTAAAATAAAAATAAAACTAAGTGACCAAATCCTTTGCATTCACTATTTGAGATCACAAATATCTATCATAGTCTTGTGCTATGTCGGTTGGTCGATCGTAGATTTCAACTGCCCAACAAATATAGCGTCTGACAGCACTAGCACCATTTTTTGTGTGGAGGTAGTTAAGCATTGTAAGGTCATCCACTGGATGTATGGTTTTACCAAGAACTTCCAGTATGCTTACCAGTTTAGCTTGCCCATTTGTCTAATTACCTCCTCCTTTTATTTTTCCACCTTCCTCCACTATTGCTCTAACTATTTGGCATTTGGAAGAAATCCTGGTATAGACTCTGCAACTAGGTTGGTGCCATGGAGATTTTTGTTGATGGCTTCTATGATGTTGTTTTCTTTTGCTACTGTGACCGCCTTTGCCCTTTTTGCTTGCTTCAACCATGAATCCCAATCTGTGAGCAAAATGTCTTTATGCGATTCCTCTAGCTTTGGAAAATTAGCCTTTCTCCCTTCTTCTGATTCTTGCCAAGTGATAAAGTGAGAAACCATTTTATGGATTTCGTCATACTCAAGTCTCATGTTGACAACTTGGCTTGTTAGCTTATCATTGTTCTCACAATAAGGACTTATTTGCAAGATTTCCTAGCATAGAACTTCCCTTTCCTGCATTAGTTGGGAGTTAAGATAGAGTGCTTCCTTTATGAACTCATTGATTTGCGGATTGTCACTATACTTATCTGTCATGGCTTGTGTCTGTGCACCTCCTTCTGCTAGGTTGGCCTGATGTTGTATTTGCATATGTTCAAATTCTTGCTAGAGCTGGGCTACTTGTAATTCTTCTAGTTGATTGGATTTCTCCTGAGCTAATTGTTGTTCCAATAGCAAAATATTTTGTTCCTTTTCTCTAAGCAGCATTTTGACCTTTGTTGCTTTGTCAACAATTGTCATACCATAGGCTCTTGCAAATTGAGACAGTCTTGTGAGGTTTTTAGATGGGTCCATGGGTGAGTCTTTCCATATAACGTCCATTGGTTCATTGTCGATTGTTGTAATAGCTGCAACATCTAGCTTCCTCTTCTTCCTTTGTCTCTTAACGACAAATTTGTGGGTAGGACTATAGAACACATATAATGGAGGAATTTCCTCAATTCTCAAAATAATTTCTGAAGTGGGGGTGGTAGGAATGAGCTCAACATCCTGAGTGCCTATAGTTTTCTCCATTGTTATTTCTGTAGGTTTTAACCCCATACAAAAATTACCTACATACGAATACTGAAACACAGAAAATAAACAATGTGAGAGCATAACACATAAAACAAATATACATAGAGATTTTCCCTTGGATCCCAAAACGGGGACTACTAGCTTGATTTTTCATTCTGTTCCTTGCAATGTTACAATACATATTTATACATGCCAAAGCATCCAATACCATGGAACGAAAAACCATCATGTCCAAAACCATGGATTGAAAACCATAGCGTCCAAAAACATGTGTGAAAATCATGCACAAAACCATAGGTGGGTCCGCCCAACTTAACATAGGGTCCCCCCTGTGACCCCCACCACTACACAATCGGTGCAATGAAGGGGGCCTCCACGCCCCCTCTAACCCCCTGTTAACTATGTGAGCTAGTCATGGAAAGAATATAACACAACCCAACATTCTCGCACTTGTTGTTTTCTTTCCACAGGGGGCCACAAGAGTGCTTAGTCATTTTTCAAGCCTTGAAATGCCCATTGTCTCTCTACACCAAGAGAACTTCTCAGAGCTCACAGATTTTTTCAGTGCATCTACAATATTCTTCAAAGTGTCCACCTTTACCAACAATGCCTTTATGTCTTCTATCATATCCATCACAAAGTGATACTGAACATCAATGTGATTTGTCTTTGAATGATATGCAGGGTTCTTTTCCAAGAAAATTGCACTTTGGCTATCACAGTCTATCCTTACAGCTCCCTGTATTAAACCCATACTTGAACACAATCTCTGCAACCAAACTGCTTCCTTTCCTGCATGAGTGGCTACCATGTGTTCTGCCTCTGTAGTTGATAGTGCCACTATAGATTGTTTCTTACTCATCCAACTGACTGCGCCTCCAAATAGGTTAAACACATACCCACTTGTAGATCTTCTTTGATCCAAATCTCCAGCCTAGTTTGCATCAACAAAGTCACGGATATCTAACACTCTGTCCAATCATGGTCTTCCTTGGTAGTACAAACCATAATCACTAATGCCACGTAAATACTTGAAAACTCACTTCACTACTGTCCAGTGCTCCTTCCCTGGTTTTGACATAAACCTGCTCAATACTCCCACTACATGTGTAATGTCTGGTCTAGTACAGACCATTGCATACATCAGGCTACCAACTGCACTTGCATATGGAACACATGACATTTCCTCTCCTCTTCTTGTGTCTTGGGACACTGTTTAGCAGATAACCTCAAACCTATAGGAATAAGAACCTTCATCGGTTTACTATCCCGCATATTAAACCTCTACAATATTGTCTCGACATACTTCCTCTAGTTTAGGCAGAGCTTCCTCTTTGTATGATCTCTTTTAATTTCCATGCCCAAAATATAGTTTGCAACACCAAGATCTTTCATGTCAAATTTGGAGGACAATTGGGTCTTCAAATCCTAGATAATTTTTTTGTCATTTCCAACCAGCAACATATCATCCACATATAAGACCAGATAAATAACACGGTCACCAATTAATTTAAACTACACATAGTGATCTAATTTGCTTCTGGTGAAGCCATGTTCCTGTATAAATGTATCAAATTTCTAATACCACATCCTTGGTGACTGTTTTAACCCATATAGAGACTTCTTTAACTTGCATACTAGTTCTTTCTTACCCTTCATAGAAAATCCTTCAGGTTGCTTCATGTAGATGTCCTCTTCCAGATCCCCGTGAAGAAATGTTGTCTTCACATCCATCTGTTCTACCTCAAAATCAAAAGTAGCAGCAACAGATAAAAGTAATCTAATAGAAGTTACCTTGGCAACAGGAGAAAAAATATCACCAAAATCAATTCCCGACACCTGGGAATAACCTTTTGCTACCAACCAAGCTTTGTATTTCTCCACCTTTCCTTCTGCATTTGTATTCTTCTTGAACACCCATTTGCTGCCAATGAGTTTCTTTCTAGCCGACAACTCCACCAAATCCCAAGCATCATTTTTGTGCAAAGATGCCATTTCAACAACAATGGCCTCTTTCTAGAGTTTGCCATCCTCTGAATCTACTACTTCCTTCACAGTTCTGGGATCATCGTCAGTAATAGATAAAGCAAAATTTGAAAAAAAAGAAGATGGAATATACCTTTCTGGCTGCCTTCTTTCTCGAACTGATCTTCTCACACTCGGAGTTTGAGGCTTTTCATCTTCTGATTCCTCCTCTGTTGTAGAGTCTGATTCTTCCTCCTTTAACTCAAACTCTATCTTCTCAGGTTCCTTTGGTTGGAATTCATGTTTAATAACATCTTTCACCTCACTAAACACCACATCTCGACCGTACACAACCTTTCGTGTGACTGGGTTCCAAAGCTTATAACCCTTTAAACCATCCTTATACCCAATAAAGGTGCACTTTTCAGATTTACTATCCAACTTGGTTCATTTTTCCTTTTTGGAACATGTACATATGCATCACATCCAAATACCCTCAAATGTGAAAGAGAGGGTTTCTTACCAGTCCATACCTCTTGTGGAGTCTTATCCTCCAATGCTGATGAAGGTTGACCTATTGACCAGGTAACATGCAGTATCCACCGCCTCTGCCCAGAATTCCTATCCTAACCTGGCACCACTGAGCATGCTTCTTGCCCTTTCCATCAACGTCTTATTCATTCTTTCTGCAACTCCATTTTGTTAAGGTGTATATGGAGTAGTCTTCTATCATGTTATACCACACTTCTTACAGAATTTTTCAAATTCCTTGCTACAAAAGCCTCCTCCATTATCTGTCCTCAGCACCTTTATCTTCTTCTCTATCTGATTTTTCACGAGAGCCTTAAATTCTTTAAACCTGTCAAAGGCTTCAGATTTCTTATTAAGGAAATATATCCATGTGTTCATTGAGAAGTCATCTATAAATGATACATAGTACACAAACTTACCCAGTGATGGAACCTTCACAGGGCTAAACACATCATTGTGCACAAGTTCTAATATATGTTTCACCCTCTTACTACCAGAGGGGAAACTCACCTGATTCTAATTCCCATATACACAATTTTCACAGAAATCAAAATCCAGAGAGCTATTACTCATACCTTCTACCATACCATTACCATGAAGCATTCGAAGGCCCTTCTCTCCAATATGTCCAAGCCTTTGATGCCACAACATGGTCTTCTCTCCAGAGACCACTAGATTTTCTGCTCCACTTTTAGGAACCATAGAACTATTGCACCCGTCAACAACAGTGCTACCTTGTAGCTTGTACAGAGTTCCAATCCGAACTCCCCACATCAATACCAGTGCTCCTCGAACCATCTTGCAGGTATCCTTCTCGAACACTGTCTTTACACTTGCGTCATCCAACTTGCTTACAAAAATCAGATTTCTGGCCAGCGCAGGAATATGTAGAACACCCGGAAGGGTTCTAACCCTTCCACCTTGCAACTTCAACTTTACTTTTCCATGACCAATGATACTAGCCTTCCTATCATCTCCTAAGAAGACATCACCACCATCGTATTTCTCATACTTGTAGAACCACTCTTTATGGGGAGTGAAGTGAAAGGATGCACCTAAGTCAATCAACCATGCCTCATGATCTACATGTGTACTTGAAGAAGCCAAGTACACATTCCCACCTTCATCTGAGGTGGTTTTCGCCTCTACAGAAAAAGCATCATCAGATCCCTTTCCTTTGTCAGGAGCTTTAGATATATAGTCCCTTTTGTAGTGCCCTTCCATTCCGCATTTCCAGCACACCACCTTTATAGGTTTTCCTGGAGATTTAGATCTCCCGCTAGATTTATATCTCCCACTCGATGACTTATTTTTGTTTCTATTATGGGACCGTCCTCATACAGATAAGGCATCACCATTCTGGCTCTGTATATTTTTATGTCTCATCTCCTCTGTTAGCAAGGATGAGACTATTTCATCAAACTCCAAGGTAGGTGCATTGCTACCTATTGCAATAACCAGACTATCCCACGAATCTAGTAGAGAACACAACAAACTAATGCACTTATCTTCATCTGAAATTTTGATATCAACAGATGATAACTGACTTACCACAGTATTAAACGCATTCAGATGCTATGTCACTGAGTCTCTATCTTTCATCCTCGGGTTATACAGTTTTTTCATAGGAACAGTTTATTCACCAGAGACTTAGATTGGTACAAAGTCCCTAACTTGTCCCACAAAGCCTTCACCGTAGCTTCCCTTAATACATTCAACAATACTGAATCTGAGACACACAACCATATTGTGCTCTTTGCCTTCCGATCCAACTTCTTCTATTCTTCATCGGTCACTCCTGTTGGTTTAGTACTCAGATCTACCACGATCCACTAATATTTATCCACCAACAAATCCTCCATCTTGAGTTTTGACAACTCAAAACTCTGACCATTAAATTTATCGATCTCTATCTTTCCATTGCTCGCCATCTTCTATTACCACTAAAATCGATCTCGTAGATCTCCCACTAAACAGGGTCTACCACAGGCCCGAGTGAAACCCCTCAGCAACAAAGGCGTCCCCTTGTAGCCTAAATATCTCTAATACCAAATGTAGGTTTTAACCCCATATAGAAATTACCTACATACAAATTCTAAAACACAAAAAATAAACAATGTGAGAGCATAACACATAAAACACATATACGCAGAGATTTTCTCCTGGACCCCAAAACCGGGACTACCAGCTTGATTTTTTATTATATTCCTTTCAATGTTACAATACATATTTCTACATGCCGAGGCATCCAATACCATGGATCGAAAACCATCGCATCCAAAACCATGAACCGAAAACCTTAAGTAGGTCCACCCAACCTAATATAGGGTCCAAAAAAAAAAATTCTCGGGGCGCTGCCCCAGACCCTGTAGAGAGGGGATACCCGCCCCCCTCAAACCCCCTTGTGACCCACCCGCTGAAGGGGGGGGCCTCTAATCCCCTAGTTCACTATGTAGGTTAGTCGTGGAAAGAATATAACACAACCCAACAAACTCATTGTATAGGCTTTTGGTCAACCTTCTGGTAAGACTAACTTGGAAAGAGATTGGACAGTATTGTAATGCCCCTTGGCTTCTCCACTGCACAAAGATAGTTCATCTCATTGGAGGAGTAGGCGGATGTGGCTGTAACATTTCATTGTTGGGGCTAGCAGGTTTACATGGATGTATTGTATGATTGGAACTTACACTTCTTTATATAATAAGAGACAGCACATTTTCATTCATATGTTGTTATTGCAGTTGGACTGCTCTGGTTTCTTTAATGATGTATGTTGTTTAATTTGCGTATTTTTGTATGAACTGCTTCGTATGCAATTATATGAATCTTGTTGCAGATGTGCTGTTTGTTTAACCATCACTTTGGATTGTCGACTAATCTGCTTTCTAGCTTGTGATGCATCTTCACTCGTGTGTTCCCTTCCCATCTAAGTACTAATATAGGTTGTCAAGGAGCACACTCAACCTAACCCACTTGTGTTAGAACCTATCATTCACCTTCCTTGACTCACTATAGTGGTCACACCCTTTCTACTAACAGAGTTATCTTACTTGCCTTTGTGTGACATCGCAGTCAAGGCATTACCTTACAACCCACTATTGGGACTCGTACACCAAACGGTCTGAGGTCTAATTGGGAATTACTACCGAGGAGATCCCCTTGACATGTTGGCGAGTCCAGCACTGTCAATAGGTAGCAACCAAAATATTTGATGGACCCACAAACAAAGGGACCTCATACACTGTAAGACCAAGAGGTAACTCCTCAAAACAATTCATGAAATTCATTCAGGTTGTTCATTATTATATACAGGAGGGAGATACTGATCATTTCATCTCCCAGTGACTCTTCATCTTTTCTATTATTTATTTACATTAATTATAGTTGTTCACCCAATCCCTATGATTAGGTGTCAACATTCCCCCCCTTAATCTGAAGGGATGTTGATGATTCCAAGCATCATTCTGAATCTTTCAAGCTTTTCTCTTCCAAGCGCTTTGGTGAAGATGTCTGCAATTTTCTCATTAGTGGAACAATGGCAGAGATGGATTGTTTTGGCCTCAAAATGATGTCGAATCAGATAATATTTAGTATTGATGTGTCTTCATTCGATCATGGAACTTTGGGTTCTTGGCCAACTTTATTGCCGAGGTATTGTCAATCATGAGTGGAGTTGATTGTACTTGTTTTACCTGCAAATCTTCAAGAATTTTCCTAAGCCACACAATTTCTTTTGTTGCCTCAGTTACTTCCACATATTCTTCCTCTGTTGTGGAATCTGCTAGAACTGATTGTTTGCGTGATCTCCACGAGACAGTTCCTGATCTAAGACTCATAGCATAACCTGAAGTAGATACCCCAGTTTCTTTGTCTCCATCGAAGTCTGAATCAGAGTATCCATTCAAGCTGAAGTCAACCACCTATGTATACTTGATTCCAAAGTCTTGAGTTCCCTTCAAGTACTTTAGAACTCTTTTTGCAGCAGACCAATGTCCCTCACAAGGCTTTTGCATAAACCTGGAGAGGATTCCAACAGCAAATGAAATTTCTGGTCTGGTAGTAGTTAGGTAGTTGAGACTTCCTCCAAGTTGTTTATACCTTGTTGCATACTCAAATTCTTTTCCCTCAATGGATGTGAGCTTTAAGTTTTGTTCCATTGGAGTATTCAAAGGATTGCATTCATTCATGCCAAACCTATTCAACAGATCTCCAATGTACTTCTTTTGAGAAAGGAATATGGACTTCAGATGTTGAGTTACTTCAATACCAAGATAGTAATGAACATAGCCCAAATCAGTCATTTCAAAACCTTTCTTCAATTATATTTTTATAGATGCAATGTAGCTTTCATTGTTCCCTATCATTAAAAGATCATCTACATATACAACAAGATATACAACTGTTTTTCAAACTTTCTTGACAACAAAGTTGCATCATCAAGATCATAATGTTTGAAATTGAGTTTCAAAAGATGCTCAGTTAGTTTTTCATACCAGGCTCGCGGTGCTTGTTTAAGGCCATACAAGGATCTCACAAGTTTGCATACTTTATGTTCATTTCCTTTCACAACAAATCCTTCAGGCTAGGAAATAAAAACATTCTCTTTTAGATCTCCATTCAAGAAATCAGTTTTTACATCCATTTGATGGACTTTCCAACTGTACTGACCTGCTAAGGCAAAGAGTGTCCAGATGGTAGCCCATTTTGCTTTGGGGGAAAAAGTATCCTCATAATCAACCCCTTCCTTCTATGCAAAGCCTTTTGCCACAAGCCTGGCTTTGAGCTTGTCAAGTGAGCCATCAGCGTTATACTTGTTCTTGTAGACCCACTTGCAATCAATTGGTTTGATTCCTAATATAGGATCAACTAGCTTCCAAGTGCCATTCTTTATTAGGGAATCATACTCTTTTGCATCACTTCTTTCCATTCATCGTGAGAAGCAGCTTCTTTGAAGGAATTTGATTCAAAGTCTGTAGACAAATTCAATTCACAATCATAAGAAACATCCATATCAACAGGTGAATCAGAGTCATCTACATCACCTCCATTTTTCCAGTTTGAATTTCTAGTTCCTGTCTTTCCAACCTCATCAGGATGAACACTTTCAAGTGTCTTTGTCAGCCACTTTGGGGGACCTTTCTCAGATGGTCTAGGCTGCTCTGTTGATTGAGTTGGGACTGAATCAGATTGAGTCTCCCAATTCTCTCAATCACATCACTCAAAGTATCATCTGTTGTTGGAGTTTCATGTGGGAGAGAGAGTGCTTCAGAAGAAGATTCCACAGGTTGATCTAGTATAGGAATCCCCCCTTCAAGATGTGGAATCTGATTATCAAACTCTTGAAATGATTTTTCATTTGCAAATCTATCCAAGCGATTAAGTTGTCACTCAACAACATTGTCAGTTTTGGATGATTCAAGAAATATTACATCTCTAGATACAACAAACTTTTTATTGACTTCATCATAGAGATGGCATTCTTTGGAGGTGTTTGAATACCCCAAGAAGATAAAATTACGACTTCTTGCACCAAGTTTATTTCTATGTACCTTTGGTATTAAGGAATAACAGGTGGAACCAAAGACCATGAGATGCTTTACCGAAGGAATGTGCCCATACCACATTTCATAGGGAGTCTTGTTTTTTATAGCATTAGATGGACATCTATTCTTTATATATACAGCACATAGAACTGCATCAGCCCAAAACATTATTTTTACATTTTTGAAGAACAACATGGAGCGTACCATATTTAAGATTGTCCTATTCATTCTTTCAACTACACCGTTCTGTTGGGGATTATAAGGCACAATTGTTTGATGTTTGATCCCATGTTGGGGAAGATAGTTTTCAAATTCATTTGAAGTGTATTCTTTTCCATTATCAGTGGGAATAGAGCCAATATGAGATTGTGCATCATTCAATCCATGTATGAAAGTTCTTGAATGTTTGAAAAGCATCAGATTTGTTCTTCAATAAATAAACCCAACACATTCTGGTGTAGTCATCAATAAATGTCATCATATATTTATTTCCATTTGCAAAAGGAACAGGCATTGGACCACATAAATCTAAATGAATGAGTTCAAGTTTTCTATGTGCCCTGGAGTGTGAATCATGAAAGGATTGTTTGCTATGCTTTCTTAGAATACAAGCATCACATTGCTTAAATTTCCTAGGAATTGTAGGAAAACCAGTAACACCATTTTTATTCAACAAGCGAAGGTTGTTATAGTTCAAATGTCCAAATCTAGCATGCCATAATAAACTTGATGGAAGTGTACCTTCTTCATAATGAGAATTGTATGAGAAATGTTGTGCACGAGCAAAGGTACCCAGCAGCTTGAGAAGCCTTTCTTCTTCTATCCCCCTCATGACAAGTGAGTGGTCAGATGCTTTTCTCACCTCAAGCTTGCCATCAAACATATGAATGGAGTGACCTTACTGGCAAATGTGGACCAAGGACAGCAATTTTCTCTTCAGCTATGGGAGATATAGAACATGATGCAGAAGAAAGTCTAGAAGACCAGGCAATTTAAGCCTGATTGTGCCAAACCCTGAGGCTTGAGTTTTGATTGGTCTGCAAAGTATACTGCTCCATCAACATTGTTGGTAAATTCTTCAAAAAAATATTTTCTATGAGTCCTGTGGCAAGTTTCTCATGTATAAAGCAACCAATCATTTTTCCAAGAAGCAAGTGAAGCATTAAATAAGCCTTCATTTACTCCAATATTACATTGTGCCACAACATAATGAGCGGATTCAGGTGCTTTACCTTTGTCTGTGTCATTAGTTTTACCTTTGGGTTGGTTTCTTTGCTATTTAATTTTGTCCCAAGGTAACTTGCATGTGGAGGCATCTTGTGATCCATTTCTTTTGCAACGTATGTAGTGCAAATCTAAATTTTCTCCTTGAGAGTGTCTTCCCCCCCTGCCTCTGAAATTACTTCCTCGTCCTCTTCGACCACCTCTTCCTCTGGAAGAATCTTGAGCAAGATCCTTTTCTCTTTGATCAAGACACACAACCTCTTCAGAAGATTCAGGGGTTGTCTTCTTTCCAAAATCTTTCTCTCTTTCAGCAATTTTTTTCACAAGAGAGTAAAAATTAATATCTTTGAGATTTCCATTTGCTTGCAATGACTCAAGATAATTGGAGTTAGTAGGATAAAGTGCCTTGAGAAAAGCAATCAGAGGAATATCCAATTCAACCTTAGTGGCTTTGATATCATGCATTATAGATTTTACTTCGAATGCAAGAGCAAGAGGATCATTATTTTGTAATTCAAGAGTGAAGAGTTTAATCATGAGTTGAACGACTTCAAGTGCAGAGTGTGAGTCATAGATTTCCTTCAGTTTTGTAAGGCTTCAAAAGTATTTGAAAATGACGAAATATGGAGACTCACCTCTTCACTTACTAATGCTGCAATCAATGTATATGCCTTGTTGTTCTTATTTTCCCAAATGTCGAACTCCTTGTCTGAGGTAGGTTGTTCTGGCTCTTTGTCTTCGTCTCCAGCACACACTCCTTTCCACAACTCATTGAAGATGAGGGTGTGTTTTATTTTCTAGGACCACTCAAGATAGTTCTCCTTGCCAGTGAGAACTACCCCCACAATAGATATTATTGGATGCATTGTAAAATCTGTGTACTACAAAAAAAATATACTTCTGGTGGAGAAAAAGCACGGTTCTGGTGTAATTTTTTTTTAAAAATAATTGCACTCTGATATATAGGACAGAGCTTCAGAGAACCACAGAACTTCAAGCTACAAAACTCCTGCAACATACCAAATCAACGAAAAGCATCCAATCTGAATGCAAAGAGAGGATTATTACCATAGGCATTTGAAAGAAGATAGATAAGCGTTGTCATCTTTACAGCGGAATGGATCCAAGTTTAGACCACCATTCTAATCCTAAAACCCCCACAAAACCCTATCTCAATTCACTACAACAACCCAACACAGATGCTTCAACCCCATCAAGGTGGATCACCAGGCGCACAGCAACCAACAATGCAAGAAATCCCTCTTCATCAGTCAGGCCAGTAAATGATACCATATTAAATTCCTCTCCATTGGAATCCGTTGAAATTTGTGACGAACCCCAGAAAATAATGAACAGAGAAGAGATTTTGAAATGCCTCTATTATGGATTTCTGGGGTGACAAACAACTATTTTGCGGGAGTATGGAGCATATTTGAGATAGGTTAGTTGAGCGGTATTCGAGTCAAGCATTTCACACAGCAAAAATAGTGATACCACACAGCAAAAACCGCGGGTTGAGTAGTCGACAGTGCGTATGGTGTTGTATGCAGAGTTTGTGCTTAAGCTTGGAAGGAGCAACGTTTATGTAAAGTAGAGAAAATGCCAGGCAGCAATAGGAGGAGCAAAGATTTTATGATGGGAGGACCAAGAATGGCGATGCTAGTATTTGGGGGGTGGGAAGATGTAGAATCCCTCCACTATTCTCTTGTCTTTGCCACAGGGCTCATAATGTCAAAAATAGAAAACACATATGACAGTGTACTAACAAAGACAAAGGTGTGAGTTCTGCAAAATAGGTAGAACATAGGCCAGGAGGGAGTTACAAGGGAAAACTGTAATGCCAAATATAGAGCTAGCTCTGATGCCATGTCAGACCAGGAGTTAACTCCTCAAAACAATTCATGAAATTCATTCAGGTTGTTCATTATTATATACAGGAGGGAGAGACTGTTCATTTCATCTCCTGGTGACTCTTCATCTTTTCTATTATTTATTTACATTAATTAAAGTTGTTCACCCAATCCCTATGATTAGGTGTCAACATAAACCAAATTGGTATTTGGTGTTATAGTGGTAACCAAAAGATTCACTATGTTTAAGAAAGAAAAAGAAAAATAAGGTTGCTTGTTTGCTTGGGCGTGACCTTAAAATAAAATTATTATTATTATAGATAATAAATAACAAAATATTTTGTTGAAAAAATAAAATATATATATTATTATATAATAAACTAAAAGAAATAATTAATTGATTTCCCTTGTTTATAAATAAGAGGATCTTATACACCAATTTGGTATTTTATTTGGCAAAAACTTTAAAGTTAATTTATTAAAATTATTATTTATAAAACTACAATGAAATATTTGATTGCAAAATTTTAAAAAATACATTATTATTATTTTTGTAGGGTGAATTGTATTGCCTTCAAAACTGAAAATAATATGTTGAAACATTCAAGTCAGTCTCTCACTAGGGAGACCTGACCAAATCCAAAAATTTACTCTTCGTAGAGAGGAGAGAGTTAACTGAGTACATGGAGAGACAAAATTAAACATACAAACTGAGAGACTAGCCTAAGCAACTTTTGATAAAAGAACCTATAATAGAGGACACATAAAATATAGACACGATAAAACTAGATAGACGGGTTTGAATCTGAAATAGTGACTTGGATGAGCTCTTTAGTATCCCAACAAGTTCTCCCAGCCAAGGGCGGTTTGCGGAGATATTTTCAATTTGCTCCATCCTTTGATCTAAATCCATCATATGTCAATGCAGATGCTCAAGGGAATGGAGAATATTTGTGTGGTACTCATGCTAGTCTATGAGGATGTGTCCCAATAAAAACTTCACCTATCAGTAGAGATCAATAATTTGCATATATTGGTTAAAACAACCTCTCATATTTTCAGCGTTCGGTATCTAATCTGACCATTTAGTAAGAACCTCTATGTATGAGATGGGAAGTCTATGAGATAAAGCTTCCCCCTTAACATGGGTGAGTTGATCATGAATGTGTCCCAGCGTGAGGTCATGATAGCATGAGGAAAAGTCCTCTAAACAATAGTGCATGTGTGTAATCCCCTTGTGGGCTCTCTCTTGGTAATAGGTGACACCCCTCCAAACTTGTGCCCATTGACAAGGCACGGGGGAAAGTTTAGTGGCTCGGTAAAATTGAAGCAGAGACCAGGACAGACTTAAGAATTCAAGGAATTGGGAGGGTCATTACATAGGTCAATTACCAGACAAAACATCACCCCAGCAAATGGCACCTCTAAAGATATACACTAGATACTTCAACACAAAAGGAGGGGAAAGATACTAAGCATGCACCAACAAGGAACAAACCACTAGAAGACACCAAAGTAGGAGTTTACGATGAGCGCACTTAGAATGCAGAGCATGCAACAAGATAAAACAAGCTGAGGGAAGAAAAGGAAGCATAGTGGAGAAAAAGGGGAGCCTGAGAGTAGGAGAAGGGGTGGGGGGATAGAAGTGGAAGCAATGACAAATGAGGATTGAGGGGGGTATGACCAATAGAAGTGGCCATGAAAGAGATGGAGTGAAAATCAAAGCAATAATATCAATCCATGTGCATACACTACTCTTACCAACCTATAAGAGAGCATAAAAAATGCAATGATACCAATTTTGAATTAGGAACTGATATTACCAATTCCAAATCATCGCAATAGAGCGAAAAAGGAAACAACTCCCAATGATTGTTGAAATCTTAGTTTAGCGGACAATTTTTTTACAAGTAGAACTATGTAAGGGATTAGTAGAGTACAACACCAAACCAAACCCATCTCAAACCCTGTAGACTCCCACCTTAAGTACCCATGGGAGCTACTTGCCTCAAGAACAAACTCAAAATATGGAAGCAAACTAAGATCCATGGGTGATATCTTTACCCTCATTACCAACACATAAGTGAAAACTCAATTATCGCATATACATAATGGTGAACAACTCATTCCAGATGTCAATGTCTTCTTGGCATGGTTGGTCATAATGACGGCTCGCCTATCGTATTTCCTTTCCATCAAAATATTCACAAAGGCATGTTGCCATGTTCCTCGATCCATTGGCCAGTTGGGACAATGACAACCCATCCCCTCCCCATCTCGATTGTCACCCCATTTTGGGAAAAAAATATATTATTATATAATAAAATAAATAATTATTATTTTAGTTTTTAACATAAATATACATATTTTTATTAATTTATTAATAAAATTATTATTATCTATATTTTTTCTAAAAAATATTATAATAATAAATTTTCCAATTTATTTAAACTAATTTCAATTAAAATTATATATTTTAATACTAATTATATTTAATCATAATAATACTATATGATGTAATATAACATTAAAAAGAAAAAAATTCTAACATAGAAAAGATAAATAACATCATATTTTAAAAAATGGAAAGTAATGTAAATTCAACAAATAACTTATTGTTGAATTGAGGCTTCTGTGATCCATATCAAGTTTACGAAAGATTTTTCGGCGTAAATCACATGGTATTTCATTTGTCGACGCATTTCAAACCAACCAGTGTGGTTCAACTTGTCCTGACGATGAACCACACTAGTTGGTTCAAAATGCGTTGACAAATGAAACACCATGTGATTTACGCCGAAAAATCTTTCGTAAAAAATAACTTATTATCAAAAGGCGTTCTCAAGTTAGTTGCCATGATTTCCATCCCTACAAGTGGGTCATGCTTTCATGAAAAATTAGAGATGTTGTAAGCTTAACAAATGACTTACAATAAAGAGATATTCCCAAGTTAGTTGACATGATTCCCATCCAATCTTACAATAAAGAGATATTCCTAAGTTAGTTTCCATGATTCCCATCCAATCCTACTGTGAAAGGGGACAAAATCCTAAGTTAGTCATCATGATTATCATCCATTCTCACCCTTGGAAGAATATCTTAATATTTTATTTGTAGGTATGAGGTAATATTTGTTTTACTTTGTTTTTAAAACGAAAAAGGTTAATGGGAACTAGAAACCTCCCCAGATATATGCAACAATATGTAATCCACATATGTCATAAACTCGTAATTCAGCCTAGGATCAAGATGTGTGGAGATCGCCTAATAACCCTCAAAGATAATATTTGTATTGCTTTGTTAATAAAAAATATATAGAGTTGGTTGTGTCTATTAATTTGTTATTTAGGAAATTACGTCAATAATATAGAAAATAAATATTTTATCTAAATAAACCATTAAGTTTGATAACAAAATTTGAAAGATGATTTTTTTTGTCTACATAGCATTTTACTATCACATATAACAAATTCTCTCTATAGATGCAACCTCTTTACTAGCACTATATGTAACAAAAATGAAAAAAAAAATCATCTACTTGGATGGGAAGACGACATGAATGGTATTGGGGAATGCATCCTCCTCTTTAAAGGTTGAAAAATCTAGATCTCCAAGTTTCTTAGCGAATATTGAGGCCCAGACAGGGATTTTCCATGTTTTCGTTTGCATCTCATCAATGCACAGTAGGATCTCCTATTGCATTTCAAATCATTCCACTAAAACTTTGTCCATGATAGTTTTTAATTACCTGATAGATATCAATGGTCTACATATATCTAATTTATTAGGTCCTAGTATTTCTAGTGTCAAGGACCTAGCCACCAACCTCCTCCACCACTTCATCATTTGTAATAAGCCTTCTTTCTATCATAACCTCCCTTTTATCCTCTTGTATCTCTCTCCTAATTTCAGGAGGGGTGGAGTGCACACAAACCTCAATTGAGCATTCTTCAAAATAGATAATCCCAAGATCTTTGGGGGAGGGTGCAGGAGGGTGGGGAAGGGGTGGTGGTGACCTCTTATGCCCCTGCGACCCCTAGGGTGGGCTGAACAAACCATGGTAATAGAGTTGAAACCAACAAGTTTTAAACTTAAACCCTAATATGAATCGGGAGCTGAAGAGTGAACCAAGTGATTAAATAAGAGATAGGGAAAATTTGACATGCTAGGGAAAGCAAAGAGGTGATAGGAATGGTGAGGACACATGGAGCTAGTTAAAATGGAATGTATATTCTCTGAAGGATACATCCTTGGTTATGAAATAAACCACTCATAAAACAAAGCCTAGACAAAAACTACGAAAGCAAATAGTTACAACAAGTAAATGCACATGTTTTATGGAATTAAAGAAAAAAATACTTGAGACTTGGAGCTTACTGGAGAGTTCTCAATCACTACAAAGCATGAAGCTAGATCAATGCTACTAAGAACCATAGTTGAATTATCCACCAAACTCTCATAACAAGAAATTGCACCAATCCTAACTCTTAATAAATCACCAGCTAAGGAGAGTAACTATATCGAGAGAGTAAAAAAGAACTGAGAACTAGAAGAATTTCTTATGCCTACGGACCTCCTAAAATGGATACACAGCAAACCAATCAACATGGACACATGAGGTCTCCTAACTGTGATTTTCCAAAGAGTTTTGTGTCCTTTTGTACGCATCCTTCCTTCTACAATGAGAACACTCGAGATATACATTTCAACCTCGCAATAATGGCATGTTGATGGAGAGGTCACTAGAATAACCCTCCACCTCGTGTTTGCAATCTCCCTCCAAATTTTGTTCATTTTCTAGTTATATTTTTTAGTCAATTTTGTCTAAATTTTGGCAAGGATTTACCAGAATAACTAAACTGACCTATGTAATGTGCACAATCCTACTTTCCTAGGGATTTACAAGACACATTCAAAAATGTGTTTTAAACAATTAAAAATCACTATGTCACCAAAAATTGTACCACTAAATTCCGACAATAAATATCAAAATATAGAACAATTTAAATACACCATTATAATATGAAAATAAATTATATTTTAAATCATTTTAAATATTAATAGATAAAAATAATATAATAATTATATAGAAAATTTATTTATTTTTAATAAATAATAATATAATTCAATTTTATAACTTTGAAAACCATTTAATTTGTAATTTAATTTAAATAGAAGTCAAATTGATATATAAAACTTCAAAAACTATAGTAGAAGAAATTTATCTATATTTATAACCCCACTGGGGTGGAAAAACATGAAGAACTGACTAGTTTTGAGGAACAGTTCCATAGGAAACCAAATCTTGTACTTCCAATCCATCTAGTCATTTGAGGCACGATTGATGTCACCATGCCTTCTCAATGGTTTCAATTAATTTGTGGTTTTTCTACTTCATTTGGAATGTACCACTATTGTGACATAATGTATTGCATAATGAAGTCTTGGTCATTGATTTTATTTTTTTGTATATATTCAATTAGCATATGATGTGTGAAATAAAAGACATTAACTTTTATTGTTACTTTGGTTCCAAAAAGCAGGATAGAAATCTTTTGAAATTATATAATATGTTATCCATTTAAAAGAAAATTGTTATTTAAAAAAATATAATTATACAACATATCTTATAAAATATATATATATATATATTTTTCAATATAAAATAAAATATTTAAATAATATATATAAATAAATTTTTAAAATAAAGTTATTTTTGTTGAATTGAGGCTTCTGTGATCCATATCAAGTTTCTGAGAGATTTTTTGGCATAAATCACATGATATTTCATTTGTCGCAGCGTTTGGAACCAACTGCGGTTCATCATCAGGACAAGTCAAAGAAACAAATCAAGCTATGCATGTTAAATACCTCCAAGGCTATAATTCATGACCAGGAAACAGCTATATTGACTAACAGCTAAATTTGACTGGAAACAGTTAGATGGACTAGGACTAGGGGCCTATAAATAAGTTAATTTAATTTATTAAATAGGAAGCTAGTTATATTATCAATAAAGTAAAAGTAATTAGTTAGTTATAAATATATAAAATATAAAAGTCAAGTGTTAGAATCATATTTTAAATATATAAATAAAAATAATTGTTTATCTAATTATCCTAGAGGTTTGAACAATTTATTAAATTATCCAGATGAATTTACCTAAAGGTTTTAACTACTTTACAAAAATATTATTTATAAACATATATATAAAACTAATAAATTAATATTTAATCAGGTAATAGTTAGTTATAAAAGGTATTAAAAATAATATCAGAATAAGTTAAGAGAAGGAAAGAATGAAAATATTTTAAATATCCAGAAATAATTAATCATATATCTAATTGTTAAATGAACTTATTATTATATAACGATACAAGTAATAATATTAACTATCAGTTAAAATTATTAGGATACAGTATAATAAGAACAAACCAAAAAAAGAGGGAGGGAGGAAGGGAAGAAAGCTACTAGGAAGAGAGTGCTCGGAGTGAGCAACTATTTATCTTCCAGCGATCCTCTCTATTAAGATTGCTCGGCCTTTTTTCAATCTCAAGGGCTTCCCTAAATTTCCGATGATGGAACCTCTGGGATAATTAGATAAACAATTATTTTTATTTATATATTTAAAATATGATTCTGACTTTTATATTTTATATATTTATAACTAATTAAAATTAATAATCATTTAAATATATATATATATATATATATAATAATATATATAATATATATATATATATAGATATATATCTGTGTGTGCGCGCGCCAATTTAGTTGTTTAGTCAATATAGTCTTAATATATCATTTAAAATATATTATATATATATATTATATATATGTGCGTGTGTGTGTGCACCAAATTTAGTTGTTAGTCAATATAGTCGTTGCTTGGTAATGAATTATAGCTATTGGAGGTCTGCTCTGTCTATTTAACATGCATAGCTTGATTTATTTCTTCAACTTGTCCTAACGATGAACCACACTGGTTGGTTCGAAACGCGACGACAAATGAAATATCATGTCATTTATGCCGAAAAATCTCAAGTTATTTTTATTTATTATAAAGTATACATGGAAGAATATGACTTTCGTAATAAAAATACCTAGTTAACGAAATTTCCCTCGACTAAATTCGTTTTAAATTATTGATACTAGCATGAGCTTAATAAACACTAACTCTTGTTGAATTTAAGCTTCTATAATCTATATCAAATTTTTTGAGAAAAAAATTCGACATAAATCACATTCGAATGCATTGCTCAATACTCACTCCTTCATAGAAATGAATTGATATTTTAATGTTATTTAAATTTAACTTTTATTTTGATGATTATACCGAAAGTGTTTCCTCTACCTGGTTAAGTTGGGCAAAAATTATTCATCTCCAACCAATCTTAGCGCCCATTTTCGCGTCGAGTGAAAACATGACACTTGGAAAAGGTTTTGCATGAACCATTTTCCGGATGATCTATTACGATCTTTCCCGGACAATCAGTTTCTATTATGCGATGTAGTAGTCGTTCCGGTCTGCACGAAAATCTCAAACATTGTATCAATGCTTTTCAAGTCTGGAGTACTAGATCTATAAATGTCTTGATGTGTTCATAATCCCTACTTATGTATTTAAACAAGGCACCAAATGAACCTTATCTTCAGACCACTTTGCATCCGCGGGGGCGAGATATCAGCTCTGTAATCACAACTCCAAAATTGTATTATCTTCAGACTGCTTTGCATCTAAGGCAACATATGAGCTCCATAATCACAACTCGAAAATTGCAAACAATTGGTTTTTTAGTTACACGTCCACTGGTTGTAATAGTTAAGAGAAACAGAAATGAATATTTTATAATTGACATTAATGAAAAAAACATGCACAGTTTGCCTAATACAATAGACAGTAAAAAAAAAATCCATACAGAATGAGTTTCAAGGGGGTGTGCCAAGCACAAGTTCAGGTGATTTTGGTAAAATAGATACCTATCAGACATGGCGCTTAAACCAAGGAAAGTTCATTCTTCAGAGTATATGCCTCTTGAAGCATTATATACATGATTTCAAAGAAATATGTGCCAGTTCTTATGTTTAGGAATATTGATGTGAAGTGCAAGTTTTTTTTATAGATTTTGGGAAAAATTGAGACATATGAAGCAAAACCCTACAAAGTACATATTTTTTCATATGAATAGTTTAAATTTTACAAACCTCGAGATGAAGGCGATCAAGATAAGGTTGAAAAATCCAGCCACAAACATGGGCAACTGCATCTTCTCCTGCCATGACCTGAACAATCACTGATCACATATTTATCTCCACGATAATACTGAACCGGACCATGAAAAAAATTAAGGGTATTTTTGAATGTAGAAAATACCAACCACGTTGAGATCCTTGAGATTGCTGGCCTCCAAGAGCTCCAGAACGTACGAAAACATAGGATGATTTGCCACTGACAATAAAGCCTTGGAAACATCTTGTAGAAGCGGCCATGGGCGCTCTAGTCAGCAAAATGGTCGGAGAGAGGGATTAGGGCATACCGAAGAGCTACAAGGAAGGTATTGTATACCTTGGAAATAAGGGGAAGAGCCTCTTTGAAATTTCGTTGGCCAATATTACTACCTGAAAATTCATTACCAACCCCATTTTTCGCAACACAAACATCATACATGGATCTATACAGCTGAAATGTAAGTATACCTTCAACAAATACTTCAGAACTAGAGAGACAACATTACTTGTAAGGCCTAGAGTCTTCATGGCCTTGAGAGCCCTCATGAATTCCTCGTTCCCCATTTTTTTTCAGTTCAAATATGTCAAACTTTCTCTAGCTCTACGCAGAGACGGGTAAAATTTGAAGCGAAAAACAGACACACAAGTGTCGCTCTGTCTCGTCGGATATCCTTTCATGAAGAATGCAACATGGAAGCACAAGAGGTGATGAGTGTTTATTATGTTACGAGGAAGCTTGGTAAAATTCGAAGCAAAAAACAGATAAACACATGTCACACTCTCTCGCTGGATCTCCTTGCATGAAGAACACAACGCGGAAGAGCAGGAGGTGGTGAGTGTTTATTGTGTTACAAGGCAAACTGTTTTGGATGTGCAAAGGTCTATTTTCATGATATACTCAATATTTATATATTACAATTCGGAGCAAAATAATCCATTGGAATGATTCTCAACAAGTTCACATATCAATCACTTCCTCACCTATAAATATATAGGTGAAGGACCAAGGTTTAATGGTGGCCTCTTTATTAGAACAACATGCGGTCATTGTGGTTAGGTTAGGTATTTATTTTAAAAGATGTTTTTCACGCAATAATAGCATGTTAGATCATGGTGCATAATTTTCATTCTTAAATTATGGGGATCACAATCACATGGTCAATTTCATAGGATGTTTAGAGTGCTTAATTTGTAATTTGTACAAAGAATGTGTGTTTGGCATATTTTTGAAAGGTGATTAGTCTACATTTGACAAACTGGTACATGTTATTCAAAATTAGAAAAAATGATGTAGTGGTTTCGAACTTGTAACTAAGAATGGAACATAGGTTGCAAGGTCGGGGAAGAATACTGCATTATTCTTCTGATATTGTGAGTGTTATTTACAATATATAAATGAATGCCACTAAAATGAATCTTATGAGCCAATTTAATTAATATTATAACCAAATTTATTTACCTTCACTGTACCTTTTCACCTTTAGGGGAAATTTCGAGTATTAAGATTAATTGAACCAACACCCCTACGAAAACCCTAGACGATGGCATGCCATGATCCAATTGTCGCATCCTTTGTTGATTTGCAGGTCCCCTCATTGTTGGTAGGGGACGAACCCTTGATAATTAATGTTGTGGAGCGAAAGGAGAATTTCAATGAGAAAAATACCAAGTTGGTTCATTGCACATGAGATGTCGGAATGGTGGCAGTGATGGCAGTGAGGTGGCTTGGTGACACTACTAATAGCATGATCTCATTTTTGGGATTGTGACAATCTTAGATCTCAAGTCCTACCATTTTTTTAGGTTCTCTATGTTCTCAGGATGAGGGTTTTACATCAGATCTAGTGAATCTTATGATCTTTGTGAAATTGATCTCCAGAGGTTCCCTTTGTCTACAGATCAAAGCTACTAATCTTGTTTCCTCACTTTCAACCCAAATACATAAGCTGGTGAGAATCCCATATGGAAATCCCTTTTGTTGAAGTGGGAATTTTTCAATTAGAGCGATAGTTGCATATTATGAACAACAAGCCCTCATTTTTCGTTTCAATGGTATTTGGACCTCTGCATCTTCTCTTAAGGAGTGGGTTCACTAGAATTGGTCTCAGAACACTGCGATGTATTTTTTTTTCAAAAGGATTCCTTAATGTGCTCTTTTGTAAGATAAAAGGCTGAAAAAAGGTTTTTAATCAGGGGCATTAGTTTTGGGGTCAATCTGGTCTATCCTTTCAACAGTGGTTTGCAAATTTTAATCATCTCTCTACATCAGCTCTGACAACTCCAGTATGGGTAAGGCTCCCTAATCTGGTCATCCATTTAACTCACTTAGATATATTAAAATCAATGAGAAACTCAATAGGTCACTTCATCAAAGTCGACTCTAATAAAATTCCAAATGGAATCCTCACATTTGTTTGCATATGTGTAGAAGTGGACCTCAGTGTAGAAATACAGTGATAGACTTGAAACTGCTCAAGAAATTTAATCCAAATCAATAGACACAATTCTACTCTACTCCTCTGTGGAAATTAAATCACAATTTAGAACAACATTCACAAACATGCATCAATCACATATACAAGTACATAAATTTATCTAGGGGAAACCAACTGGTAAAAACCCCTTAAGAATGTTTGCATTAATGAGAAGAATATAGATGTTACACTGCCTTGGAATCTCCGCCACAACTTATAAATTTGAATTCCCTACATGCATGAGCTATTTTTGGTTGATTGATCATTTAACTAGATGATATTTGAGTTAGACAGTTGTCCCATTGCATAACTGACCTCCAACTAGTTCTATTAACTATTAGAACTAGTTTAACTAAGCACAACTATAAATAACTGATCTGGATTGCTACAAATTAGAAATCAACACATGCAAACTAAAATCCAATCCCACTAAATTGAATTTACTAAGCTAACTGAGTGACAAGAGCCATGTCACCTCAGTTAACTGCCTTCAAGTTGTCTTCTAATGTGGAAATTTTGAATTCTCTCAATTTGACCAAGGCTAAGTCAAATTGAGCCTTTCTTGCTAAACTTCTCAACACTCCCTCTTTGCAAGAAAGGGTTTTTCAACAACCCCCATCCTAAACCTATGGAATTTGAACTTCCCTCTTAACAAAGCCTTTGTCAGGATGTTAGCATCTTATTCCTCTATCAGTATGTATTGTAGCAATATTGTCCTCCTATGCACATAGTCCCATAAATGATGATACCAGATATCTATATGCTTGGATCGATTGTGAAATACTAGATTCTCAGAGATATTAATGCAACTCTAATTATCACAATAGATCACAGTTGGATCCATCGCCTAACCAAACAGTCCCACAAGTATCTTTCTCAACCAGATCGCCTCACATGTTGCTTGACTTGCATCCATGTATTCAACTTATGTTGAGTTAAGTGCCACATGCCTCTACTTCCTGATGTACCAGGAAATTGTTGTGGACCTAACACTAAAAATTCCACCTTATGTACTCTTTCGGTTGGATGGACTCCCTTCCCAATTTGCATCTGTGAAGCCACACAACTTCACTCCCTCTATCTATTTGTACCATAATCCATATTGGGAAGTGCCTCTAAGGTAACATAAAACATGCTTTGCTTCCTTCCAATACAATTTGGTCACCCTGACCATAGCTTGGATCAGGTGGTTGACTGCATAACACATATCTGGTCATGTGTCCACAAGATATATCAGTGAACCCATTAGCTACTGGTAAATGGTAGCATCAACCTCTTCCCCTGAAGTGGCATTATCCTTCCTCCAGTTGGTCGCTAGATGTGTCTCCATGATCTTACAAATATCCACACAAAATATCTACAGTATCTCAGTCGCATACTTTCCTTGAGACACAAACAATTCCCCATCACCTTTCCATACTTCCAGCCCGAGGAAGTAGTGCATGAGGCCCATGTCTTTCATCTCAAATTCCCTTGCAAGATCTGATTAGTTGCTCATCACCTATCATTATTAAATCATCAACATATAAAACAATGATAAGAAATTTACCTTCTACCAAAATATGATATAGGTTCGCATCCTCTTCACTTTTGATGAATCCCAATCCAGTGAGATAATTATCAATATGAGTGTACCAAGCTCGGGGTGCCTATTTTAGGTCGTACAATGGTCGTATGCATCTGAATACATGAGACTCCCAATCAAATGTCTCGAAACCTTATGGATGTGCTATGTACATGTCCTCCTCAATAACACCATTGAGAAATGATGTTTTTACATCCATCTATTGGATCTTCCACCCTATCTGTGTAGTGAGTGCAAGAATTGATCTAATGGATGAATACCTTGCTACAGGAGAAAAGGCTTCGTCATAGTCAATTCCCTCAAATTTATAGAATCATTTTACCACAAATACGGCCTTATACTTCTTTATGCTTCTGTTTTTTGCATACTTGACCTTGAAGATCCATCTCGAACCCATAACTGACTTATTTGTAGATCTCGGGACCATTGCATCAACCCAAACTAGCTGCTCAATTGCTTCCTCAAAGAGGATGGCTCAATCTCTATAAGCTCAATCATTAGATCCATGTAGCCAGTGTACCTCTCAAGTGACCTCCTTTTCTTATGAAAATTTGAAGGAGATCCCACATTATCCCTCGCATACTGCACTAATCTATCAGCTTCCTTGGTTATTTTTCTACCTTCTCTGGATGGTTATGCTTGAGTGGATGTCCCCACTCTACCTCCTCTCTTCTCCTCCATTTTTGGTTGCTCCAGTATTTCCTTAGACTCCTCCTGAGGTTCCTCCTTTGGAGCTAAAATCTCCTCTTCTAGTCAGATTTGTAGTGCCCTCTCAAGAGAGTATATCATTTCTTTCTCTTCATCAAACTTTACATCCCTTCGCACAACTGCCATTTTGAGGGAAGGTAAGTACACCTGGTAGTTGTGTGGAGTTTCATTATAACCCACAAAAACTCCCAACTTTGTTGTTGGCCAAGTTTCTTCCTCAAATCTTTGGAGGCATGGCAATAAACAGAGGCTCCAAAAGTTTTGAAATGAGATACATCCAGATTTCTCCCCGAGAAGGCCTCCTCCTGTGTAATCATACCAATAATCTGATGAGGACTCTAGTTCTACAAGTAGACGGTTGTGTTACATGCCTCTACCCACAATTGCAGTGGAAGACCTTGGTCAAGCAACATAGCTCTTGCAACTCCCACAATGCTCTAGTTCTTTCTTTCAACTACGACATTCTATTGTGGGTTGTGGGGAGCTACCAGTTCTCTTCGAATTCCTTCTTTGGCACAAAAGTCCTTGAATTCATTCAAAACATACTCACCTCCATTTTTTCTCCTGAGATCCTCCACCTTCTTGTCGATCTCTTTCTCAACTACTGCCTTGAATTCTACAAATTTTTAGAATGTCTCATCCTTCTTCTGCATGAATAATATCCAACACTTTCTTGAGAAATCATCAATAAAAATGACATAGTACGTATGTCGGGTAGTGGAGGTTGTTGAAAAGGGTCCACAAACATCATAGTGGAATCCCTCCAAGGCTGCATTTGCATTGTTGTCTTGATTATCGAATGTGGATTTTACATACTTCCCTAAGGTAAAACCCTTGCAGACATCCTACTACTCAAGTGATCCTTTAGGGAGGTCAATGGTTATTTGTTGCATAATTTTAAGGGCGCCATGGTGAAAATGGACCAATATCCCATGCCAGATTTCACCAACATCATGAATCTGCTCTTTCTCTACCTTACTGCTTAATGAAACACAATCTTTCACATCAAGTTTATACAGGCTCTTCACATGAACCCTAACCTGCTTTGCCTGTTTAGTAGCTATGTGTCTTAGAAAGGCTTTCCCTTTACTAAAGATCACATCATATCCACGAACTTCGAAAACTACTATAGAGATGAGGCTCTTCTTCAGGCATGGTATAAACATGACATCTTTGAGGTGAAGAGGGGATCCCCACTCCCTCTTAAATGTTATTGTACCAATCTCGGTAGCATTGTACCTTCTGTCATCCCCAAGCTCAATACGCATCTAAAGATATTTCTCCTCCAGTTCACTAAAAAAATCTCTACACCCTATCATGTGGAACAAGGCACCTGAGTCCAAGTACCACACACTTCCCATCGCAGTGTTGGCCATGCATGCTATCAGGGTGAAATCTAGCTCAAACTATGAAGCCAATGCTTCACCTGCTGCTCCTCCTGAGTTCTTCTTGCTAGAATTTTTTTGTGTAAACTTTGTAGTAAAATGCCTGAATTCATGAAAATTGAAGCATTTTATTTTGGACAAGCCTTTGCCCGAATTCATGACAATTGAAGAATTTTATTTTGGACAAGTGTTTCTTCTTGCCCTATTGGCTGGATTCTTGTTTGGTTTGAGATTTCTTCCCTTTTCCCTTCTTACCTTTTCCAATCAATGCAAAATTTTCTTCATCCTCTTCCTTGGATGAACCTCCATCTCTGGTATTTAGCCTGATTTCTTCTTGTACCAAATCAGACCATAAGCGTTCCCAATTCGATAATTCCTCCCTCCCATTCATCGAGTCTTGGTAGCTATGCCAGCTTTTGGGAAGGCCTAGAAGAGTTAGGCTCACCAGGTCATCTTATGTAACATTAACACCAACTCCTCCAAGCTCATCCCAAACTTGTGTAAATCTGGTGAGATACTCTGGAATAATATCATTCTTCTACATCTTAATGTTTTAAAGTTTGTCTTTGAGGGCCAATTTTCTATGGTCAATGTTATTCTCAAATAGCTTAGTCAGTTCCTTCCACATTGTTAAAGGAGTTTCTTTTCCATGGAGATTTGAGACAATATGGTATCGCACTCCCTCCAAGGTTATTCTCATCGCCTTGGCTACATATTTATTCCATTGAGTTAGGATATTAGCACCAATTGATCCTGGTTTTGGAATGTTTATCTTGACATATTCCAACTATCCATTGGCATCAAGCATTCCCTCCATGCAATCCTTCCAAGCAATGAAATTCAAGCTTCCTTCCAAGGCATACTCTAATCTCAATCCATTAGAGGCCCTCCCAACTCTGAAGAAATATTGCTACACTGAAGCTGCAAATTCGAACCTCCTGAGGAACAACTTTGAAATTCTTGTTCTAATGTGAATATTTCTCTGATACCATGTAGAAACCACTTAATATTGTTTACATTAATCAAATGAATAGAGAATGTATTATAATTGCTTGCTCACTATGAGCTCAACCTACAAGTGAACAATTGTCCTCTCTGCTCAATGAAAAGCTTTGAATTAGGCTTAGTCAATTTCTACCTCTACCTGAGCTCTTATTTCCTTGCACAAATCCTAAATAAATTGGCCCCTACTTTTTAGGAATTTCCTCCAAATTCATTGTGCAATTCTTAAGGATTGATCCCTAATTGCATGCAACACTTGTACACTAAAGACTAGTCTACAACTGATGTTACACGGCCTTGGAATATCCACCACGGGTGAGAAATTTCAATTCCTTTCATGCATGAGCTATTTTTGGTTGATTGATCAGTTAATTGGATGATCTATGACTTAGATTATTGTCCCACTGCACAACTGACCTCCAACTAGTTCTATTAACTGCTAGAACTCATTTAACTGAGTACAACTAGAAATAATTGAACTGGATTGCTACAAATTTGCAATCAACATATGCAAACTAAACTCCAAGCCCACTAACTCAAATTTACTGAGATAACTAAGTGATAAGAGCCATGTCACCTTAGTTAATTGCCTTCAAATTGTTTGTTGATGTGGAAATTTTGAATTTTCTTAATTTGACCAAGGCTAAGTCAAATTGAGCCTTTTTTGCTACACTTCTCAACACTCAGTAAAGGATTGTTGGAGAAAATCCTTCTCAAATGGAGAGGAAGATTTTATTCACAACCCATGGATTATGAAAACACTGCTTTTCGTTGCAAGACTTGTTAGCAGCATGGCCACCTTCAGGATGCTTACCCCTATTCCCAAGGACCTTATTCGCATTTGGATACTAATAAAATTAACCATGGATGGCAAGATCCATAAGGAATCAAAGGATCCAAGACCCCCACAACTCACGAGCAGGATAACTTAAAGAAACAAAAGTCACCAATGGCTAAACTTGCACCATAAAACTCAAGTCAGCCTCATGAGGAGTCATCTCAACCCTCATCAAAGGAATCTCATCCTTCGAGCAATATGGGAAAAGACTCAACCCTAATTTCAACACCAATGAGTGGGCACAAACGTACCCACAAATTAGATCATTCAGATCGTGACAAGGAAACAACAAATATGTGGAGCATATCAAAGAAAAGTTGTCATCATATCATCTACATCTGATCCCGATAACCTCTCGAGTTGGATAGGCATCTCGAAGAGAAAAGGAAAGAAGGAAAAGTCCATGAACAATCCTGAGATTTGAATCCAAGGAAAAAGAAAATTTATCTATGTATTGTGTTGACGAAAAGAACAAAATAATTTGATATTTTTAAAGTAATGCAAATATAAATATATATTTATATATATATATTATATATATATATTTTATATATATATATATTAATTAATTAATTTAGGTTCAAATAGATTTTATGTTAATTATTTATTATTAATTAATTTTAATTTTAAACTAATATATAACAGAGATTTAACTTTTGAAAAAATATTGCTTTCATATTTGGTTAGTTCAATTAATCTTGCAGCGAGACAAGAACTTTTAAGAGTGAGATTTGAGCTTTAATACCTTGAGATTAGGTGAGAATTCATCAATTTAACTCTCTTAATCTTAGGTATGTATCTATAACTAATGTCATAGTTTACGGTTCATGGTTCATGAATTTGGGAAGCAGTTGAAGGGTTATATTATATAATATATATATATAATATATATATAATATAATATATATATATATCCCTTTGTGTTTAATAGATTATGTATCATAATTAGTGATCATGGTTTATTATGTTTACCATTAATGAATTTTGGAATAGTTTGAAAGGTTTTCCGTAAAGTGTTTCTTTAAAAAACATATAAATTGTTAATCACTCTATGTCTTCAAAGTTAAGATGAAATTATAATGGTTTTATTCTATTGCTTAAACTTTACATTTTATTGTACCTCATTCTTATATTAAATTGTAATATGTATTATGATAATGTTTTAACCATTGTGATGGTTGAGATTTTTTTACATTCTTTTATAAAGACACATTTTACAGATTATGGTATATGTGTAAGATTCTAAATATCATTGTATAAGGTTTCAAATTTTAGATTTTGAATATCATTGTATAAGAGTCCAAATTTTTCAATATTTAAAATAGACATTTCATTCATTATTTAAAAAAATAGAAATATAAAGAATTATTCTATTTTTTAAGTCATTTCTTATTAAATTATAGAATAGAATATACATGAATACGATATAAATAAGAACACTTCATAATTAGCCTTTTTAAAGGAAATTAGACTAGTTGAAATGACTTAGAGATAAATCCTAGAAAGTTGTGTCCAAAGAGTCTAGACAGAGGTTAAAATAAGGTCTTATCCTATCTTGAGTGAAATCGGGCCATACAACACATTCAAGTTGCAAGGTTTCATCATGATAGCAACAAAATTGGTTTAAAACATATTTAAATTAAAGTAAGCAAGGATTAAAACATATTTAAAGAAAGACTACATACAACCAGAACAAAATTAAAAGTCATGGCTTGACAAACCTAGAGCATGCCCATCCACAGTTTCTTTGATCGAATTGACTAAGAGAGGGGTGTATTTTAAAGCTCCTATTGGTGTTGGCTAAAGGACTCCTCCATTATTGTGTCCAAACCAAGAGAAAATAGTGACTAAGAACCACTTGTGACTCTCTAAAGTATATAAGCAATGTTGATTTACTTGGTGATCAATGTCCTTCATGAGCAAGGCTTGCGTGGCAAAGGTCTTGTGTGCCAATACAATTCCACCATCCAAAAGAATTTGGTATCTCTTAGGTGACTAGAGCTATGGTTTGGGACAAAACATTTTGTCACCTGGTCCATAGTTCCACCATAGTATAGGTTTGTTCAACCTTGACACCCTCTTTGAAGACTTTAATAAAGTCACAAATGGCGGATGAGGTCAAATTCTTAAAAGCGATAACCACAACCTTAACATCATTCTCATCCCTCGTCCTAGGCTATTGATCATGAACTAGGGTCTTCTTGTTGAAAATTGGCAGCTAAGGGAGCAATTCCCTCCTTAGAGAAGCCAAACACACCTTAAGGAGACCCTACTCGTCCTTGGAAAATTTTAATTTACAATTGGGAAAATATTATTTTTAATGTTAGCCCATGTCACACCAAAAAGTACAAGTCAGCCTGTAAGAGGAAATTCGTCCACCTAAACCTCATATAAATACACCTAAGGTTGCATCACTTGGACGCATCACATAACTCATTCATCCATCTTCTATTTGTTCGATCTAATCTGAGATTGCAGGGTTTGAGCTGACACATGTGAAGGAGAGAGAGTATTTACGTGGCAGCATTGAATTTTTTGTTTTGGCATCTTTGACCAATGTTGACTTTGGAATGATTGACTTGGTTTTGGATATGTTTGGAATGTCAACTTCAAGAGAGAGAATATTGAAATTTTCTGGACACTTTGACTAGCGTTGACTTCATAAGTACAACTATGGTTTCTGTAGGTTGACTTTGACTTTGACCAAAATTTTTATGGGTATAATTTTGTGACTATTTTGGCCAAGTTTGACTAAGATAAGGAGGTTGCATTTTTTGTCAAGTTGACCAAATCTTTTGGAGTTGGTTTTACCATTCACTAAGCACTAATTAGGGTTTCATTGATTGTAGTTGATTTTGACTAAAATTTGCAAAACTATGGTTTGACCAAATTTGAATTTTATGCACTAAATTGATTAGATATTAGATCATTGATTGGGATAGTCAGGGCTTTGACCTTTGACTGATTGTTGATATACTTGGACTATGTATCTCTCCATTGAACATTTTAAGAACATCTAATAAAAGAAGAATTTGGTTAGGGTTATCCCCCTTGTAGGGTTCTTCCCTGATCTTTGACCAAAAAACTTTGTGTCTCTACTGTTCTTGGTTGTCTTCTATTATGCATATGGTTTAATGTTCTATCTACAATTTCTCACTGCTATTTGGTATTGAAAATATTTGGATAAAGTGATTGTTATTAAAAGAATAAATTATCTAAGTGATTGTTTCTGCATAGAACATTGAAAATTAACATGGTATCAGAGTTGAGGTGAAGACAAGCCCAAGGAGACAAGAGAAATCACCCTTTGAAGATTTATTATATGTTGTTGAAGCTCATTTGACTTGGTCAAGATGATTACCTCATATTTCAAGATTGAAGAAAAGTTGAGTCTCATCTAACTATGTTGTTTGGAGAGCCAAGGTTGATTTGACTTTGGAGGAGAATGGTGTCATGGAATATGTTGAAGGCAAGGTGCCCGAGAATTTCTAAAATGCAATTGTTGTTGCCAAGTCCAAGTACAAGAAAGGTGAGTTCAAATCTAAGAAAATTATTATTAATTCTTTGAGACATCATTTAATAACTTATGTTTCAAAGTTGAATAAGTCTAAGGAAATGTATGATAAGCTAGCTGGGATGTATGAAGTCAACAACTTGAGCAATATTCTTTCTTTGAAAGATCAACTCAAGGACATCAAGATGAAAAAGGAAGACACTGTGTAGTCATACTTCATGATTATATCTCAACTCAAGGATCATTTTTTGTATGCTTGACTTGGAGTTCTTCCTCCAATATGGGAGACATTCATTATAACTTTTAGTAACAATTACAGGTTTCCCACATTTGATGAGGTCATTGGAAAGTGCACTCAAGAGGAGACCAGGATGATATCTAGAGGGAGAATTCAAAAGCATGAAGAAGGAGAGCCCACTACTTTTGTTGAACAAGACAAGAAGAGGAAAGGAAGAGGAGGACCATATAATTCAAGAAAGCCTACTCCATAATCCGAGGAATTCAATAGAAGATATAGAAAGGACATGTCACCAGTTCAATTCTACAATTTCCACAAGCATGGTCGTTATGCCCGAGACTATCTAAGAAAGATAAGTGCTCCAAGGTCTAACTATAATAATAATCGTGGCTACAAAAACAACAGGTTCAACGATAGAAGAAGAAGAGAATCTCATGTTGATCGTGAAGAAGGTCACCATCCTCAAAAGATATCAAGGAATTAAAGGTATGGAAACAATGCAGTTGCAACTCAATCTAAATACTTTCTTATTTCTACTCTTGTTAGTTCCTCTCCTCCAGATTCTTTTGATAGATGGTTAGTAGATAGTGGAGCCTTTAGACACTTCACTGGTTATCATGAAGTCCTATGAAACCTGGTTGAGAGGGAGACTAATTTGAAGATAATTCTTGGGGAAATTCTACTTATCCTATGAAGGGGTTGGGTTTTGTTTCATTTCATTTGAATTATGGTCAAATATACATATACAAGATCTTTTGTACATACTGGGATTGAAAAAGAATCTTGTATCTATGTCTACCTTGGATGATAAGGGAATGAAAGTCACTTTTATAAATGGAGAGGTTCTTACTTGGCCAAGGAGGACTAGCTTGAGGGATTCCTTCACACTAGGATCTAGAATTAAAGGCCTTTATAAATTAAATGGAAGACCAATCTGAGCATTGGTTCATGACAGTAATCATCAATGTGAACTATGGCATTTAAGATTCACTCACCTTCACTATAAAGACTTGCCTCATGTGAGAAATCTGGTTTCTGGGATGTCTGACATTCATGTAGATCATGATGGAGTTTGTCAAGGATGTACCAGTGGAAAACATGTAAGGGGAGCATTCCTTTCACGAAGAAGTAGGACGCGTGAAATACTTCAACTCATACATTCGGATTTGTGTGATTAATATCAATGACTTCTCTTGGTGGCTGCTTGTACTATATAGTTATTGTGGATGACTTCTCCCACAAGACAAGGATTTTATTCTTGAAGAAAAAGGACCAAGCATTTGACATGTTTAAATACTGCAAAGCCCTAGTGGAGAATCAAACAAGAAAAAGAATAAAAAACTCCAGGTTTGATAATGGAGGAGAATCCATTTCAAATGAGTTCATTGACTTTTGCAAGAAAGTTGGAATTAAGGAGGCCATCATACCTTACAACCCCGAGAATAATGGTGTAGTTGAAAGGAAGAAAAAGACTATTATGAAAGCAACCAAAGCTATGTTGCATGATCAAAAGTTGTCAAAGTTTCTATGGGGACAAGTTCTTAACATTGTTGTCTATGTTCTAACACTCCTCATCAAGCCTTGGGTGACAAGTTTCCCAAATAATTTTTCACAAGTGTAAATCTCGATGTTGGATATTTAAGGATGTTTGGTTGTCTTGTTCACTTTCATGTGTCAAAGGACAAGAGGAACAAACTAGACGCTTTGGGAAAGAAATGTACATTTGTTGGTAATTGTGAAAATTATAAAGCTTATAGGAATATATGTACATATTTAAATAAGTATAGAGTTTAGAATGGATGTAACATTTAATGAAGATGCTTCCCTTGGGAAAGTGAGGGAAACTCCTCCTCCTGCAAATGTTGAGAGAAAGAAAAATGTCATGGATTTACAAGAAGAGCCTCCTATGCTTGAGCCTAAGCCTGGTCTTGCCAATGATCCATTGGAACCCATGGACCCCTTGGATCCCCCTCTATGTGATCCTCCCACAAGGAAGAGACCATTATGGCTTCCTAACACTTTATAGGATGTTGAGAGGCATGTTGCTACAAGAGGAAGCTTCAAGGAAAGTAAGAAGCTATGCTGATATTAGGGATATGTTGTAGAAATGAAAAACATTATATAGGTTGAACCATACACTTTTGAAGAAGTAGTGAAAGAATAAGTATGGAAGGATGTTATGGTTGAAGAGTATCATTCCATCATGAAGAATGATGTGTGGGAAGTGGTTTTGAGACCTGAAGGAAAATATATAGTGACTTCTAAATGGTTCTACAAGATTGAGCATGGTGCAGATGGAAGTGCCAATAAATGCAAGGTGAGATTTGTAGCTAGAGGCTTCTCCCAGAAAGAGCGAGAGGATTATGATGATATTTTTGCATCAGTTTCCCATTACACTACCATCCGATCTATTGTTTCTCTTGCTACTATCGAGGGATGGACACTTCATCATATGGATGTGAAGATTGCATTTAAACATGGCTTTCTCCAAGAAAAAGTATACGTGGAACAACTACAGGGCTTTGAGGAGCATGATAGGATGACTCATGAGTAGGTTGAAGAAAGTGCTTTATGGATTGAAGCAAGCCCCCAGGGCTTGGTATGCCTGAATTGGTATCTACTTGATGATGCTTGAATTTACAAGTAGCAAGGTTAACCCGAATCTCTACTTCAAATTTGTCCAATGTATGCCCCTGATTTGCCAATATAAGTTGATGACTTATTCTTGATAGGCATAGAGCCTCTTATTCTTCAGTATAAGAGGGAATTATCTTATGAATTTGAGAACAAAGACCTTGGTTGATGCACTACTTCCTGGGCTTATAAGTGTGGCAGAGACCTGGTGAGATTTTCCTTTCTCAAGGGAAATATGTTGTCAAATTGCTGGAAATATTTGGAATTGTAGAATGTAATTCCATGGCCACATCGACAAAGATGAATTTATAGAAGTTATGTGGTGAATCTGAAGGATCTGATTTGGAAAATACCTTCAAGTACCAATATGTGATTGGGGCACTGATGTTCTTAGTGAACACGAGACTATACATATGTTTGTTGTCAACACTCTCAGTTAATTTATGACAGATTCACTACATGCACACGGGGTTGTTTCTAAGCATGTGCTAAGATACCTACATGGAACTATTAATCTTGGACTGAGATATATTGTCGAAGATGTGAAACTACATGGATATACTAATGTTAATTGGGTCGGAAATGTTGTTGACAAGAAAATCACATCAAGGTGTTGTTTTAGTTTGGTGTCTTCCATGATATATTGGATGAGAAGGAAGCAAAAGTATGCTTCCCTTAGTACATCCAAAGATGAGTACAGTGTTGCTAGAATGGTTAGCTATGAGGAAGTATGGTTGAGGAAGTTGTTTAGAGAGTTGTTTCAGCAAGTACTAGACACGACTGTGATATACAATCAAAATAAGAGTAGGATCTGACTTTCGAAGAATCTTGTGTTCCACGAGAAGTCTAAGCATATTGAGATTAGATATCACTATATCCAGGATATGGTGCAGAGAGGATCCATAAGATTACATTGCATTTCGACTAATGCGTAGATAATTTTCATACTTACAAAGCCTTTGTTGAGGACGAGGAGGGACCCTAAACATATATGGCACAAGTTGTCATACTTAGTCTCAAAGACAAATCTGTAGGAGATTGTGGGTAGTTGGCCAGCGAAGTGGCGCAAACCCACAGACGTTGGTTCATGTACTAGCAAAGGTGGAGAGAGCTCTAATGCGTAGACGATGGCTGCGCAAAATCAAAAAGAAGCAGCACCGAGAGCAGCGCGAGCATTGGCTGAGTAGAAAAAGAAAGAAGCTGCTGCTAAGGCAGCTGCTGAAAAAGAGCGTGCTGTGAAAGAGCATGATGAGACAGATCATGCTGAAATAAAGAAAGTCGAAGAATCGACTTCACAACATAACAAAGAGCGGGAACTGTCAGATCAGGGTGGAGAGGGAGGAGAGGTGCAGAGCACTCCATTCACATTGAGGAAGTGCAGTAAGGAGACAACTTCCAGGCCAAGGAAGAAGCACAAATTCGATAAACAAGTGTGCATAGACCCAATGATCCTCAAAGAAGGGGATCTAGATGAGATTAGTGACAAGGTAAGAGACACCACAACAGAGTTGTGGCAGCAATATGAATAGCGGTATATGTAGATGCTAGGGAGCATCTAGAAGGATCTACGTGAGTTGCAGATCCAAATAAGCTTAATTCAAGTGAGTGTTGGGAAAGCAAGAGGGGTGCAAGTGATCTTGGTACAAGGAAGCGAGAAAGTAGTAGAGTTGGGACTCTGGACCTCAGAGTCAAACCCTTACCAAAAGGATCAGTCTGCGTGGAATCAAAGGAAGATCACGCTGTGTTGAGTACAGTAAAAGACATTGGTGTTAACTTAGCCATGCTGCCACTTCGGACCCTCCATGCGCTACATCAGGGGGTGTCGGGCGATTTTAGGATCAAAGAGAAGCACATGCTTGTAGTGATAAGCGAATTCAAAGTAAATAATGAACAGATGTTCACTGAAAAGGCTCAAGCTCTGAAGGAAAAGGAAGATCTGCAAGCACGAAGTCAGAACCTGGAGACAGCAATCATATAGGCATACCATTCACTTCCAGAGTTAAAAATTCTGGAGGATGTCGCAGCTACAGCAAAAATCAAGAAATTGGTTGTTGCGGTCCGCGCATCCAAGGATGAGATCTAAAAATTCATGTTTGACTTCCAAATGAAGATCTCAGAGCTACAGCGAAAGTTACATCTAGCCACTCCACTAGAGGTCTAGGAGCAATGGGAGCAGCTATTAGGGAAAATATGAGTACTTTGGATACAACAGTCACAGAGTGCACGATGATATTTGATCAGGCCATGGAGTTATGGATGAATCTGCAGGAGGACCCAAACCTCCAGAAGCTTAACACGTATGATGAAGTCTGGGTGACTACGCGCACTTTGGCGCCAGTCCAACACCTCACGTGATTGCAAGAAGGCAAACTGCTGCAATCACAGATTGAAGATCTACAAAGGAAAGAGGCCCTACTCAGTGCCAAAATACATCCATGGATAGAGCAAGCCTGTCATCATACTCTGTCAGTTCAAGAAAAGTTAAAGACACTGTAGCAGACACAAAGAACGATGCACCTAGCAGTCGAAGGCCCGACGATAGAAAATATCATAGAGGAAGTGTAACAGGCTGTAGTACAGAGTTCTGCTGATGTAGCAACATTGCAGGTTGATTTTAGTGGCCTTTGCAATAATATGGAGGCTCCAACAAAGTGACTTGAGGGTGAGTCACCATATTTGTGTTGGGGGCCTGTTGGGATAGGGTTCGTAGGGTCAATTTTGGGGTATTTTAATCAATTTTTGAGAAGAATCTTGTAAAGAATGTAAAGTCTCTGCGGAATGTGGAAGTGGATCACATAGCTAAGTAAGAGTCAAAGGGGATTTATCCCCTTGTTTGGGTAATTTATAGGTTGGTTTTGAGACTCACCTATAGGTCATGGACCATGGTATTGTATTGAAAAACTATACATATAGTTGAGTCATAACGAGTCTAGGTAGCAATCAAAGATAGAAGATTATTGTGGGCAAGTGCTAAGGCAAGAAATCTTTGTTTCCTGTACTGAGGCGAAAGGGGAAGGCTCCTGTAGCTGAGTGCGTGAAGACCTTTGGAAGTCCACAACAGAGTGCACAGGCCCCTGCAGATGGGTGCGAAGGGTGGAAGAGTCTGTAAATTGAACGTTGAACCTAATAAAGACTGATTTTGCAACTATTATCTTGCGTTTGTGTACTATTCATATTTCTATTCAAGTTATGAATTATGGCTTAATGATCTGTTTTCTAAGAATTAAAGTATAATTGTTGCACAAATCTATTGATCTTTAATATCTATGCATGAACTAAGTAATAATCTGTTTCTGCAAAGATAAAGGTTAAATCTGTCATGAATTTTGTTGAATCGGGTAGATTTGCATGAAGGCAGATCTAGGGTTCCTATTTAATGCACAAAAGTGGGCAATATGATTCTTTTAAAGCTGTAAATTCTGATCACAGACCTTCACGAAGGTCTAAGAGCCATTTTTGTAGAGTTGCAGTAGCAGACAATAGAAGGATGCAGATCTGCATGAAGGCAGATCTGAGCTACGAGGGCTTGAGATCACTTATCACACAGTCTCTAGATGCAAAAACTTGGTTCTATTTTATCCCCAAATACTACTTCGGGTGAGACTGCAGCCTACGTTATGCAGGTTGTTACCGAAAGGGCCAACAATTAGGGTTTTGTTCGTTGGCACAAACAACTCTTAACCTGGGTCAAGCCCCCTTAAGGCAACAATAATGTTCAACTATCATTTAGACACAATACAATAAAGTAAATTGTCGAGAAAATGATTGTGGATCCTGGAATATAAAGAAAAACAATAACAAAATAGTTCCAATTAGGAAATATTAACAGTAAAAATGAAATGATTCTTCTTACAAAGTTTTAGAGTCAACATGATGCAAATATTTAAATGACTAGTTCTTGTTGAACATGCAATATAATAATGAAAGGAAGCTAAAGTATTAGAAAACAAAATACTAAAAAAAAAAGCCATAACTAGTCCACCATAATGATTAATAATAAGTAATGGCCAAGATTTCGCTACAAAATTGGTTACAATTGTCATTCTTTTTTATTGTTAACAATAATGCAAATGGGAAATGCAAGTAAGGTATAACAGTAAGCGGGATATGTAAAGAATTAATTGGTGTTGATTTTCTCAATTTGGTTTAGACTCACTTCTACATACCTCATGTTTACATATAAAACTTTTGTCAACTTACAGTTTAACATATGGATACATTTATATTTACAATACATAAGCAGACCCATGGACAGGAGTATACCATGTTTCCCTCAAAACTAGGACATCTAGTGACCATTCTAATATAAATATTCATTATCAGATTTTCTCAACCTATCTTACAGATTGAATTGATTGGCCTCTTCCCAGAAACTTGTGAGTGGTGATGATCTATATTCTACACTTCCCAGCAAAAGATGTCAAACTAATATTTTGTAGTTGACAAAGATAGGAAAAAGATGCAATGGTCGATTCCAATTGACCTAAGGGATGATATTTCAAAGTTAAATTTTTCAAAGCTACCTTAGCCACGGATAGGGTTAGAGTATTAAAATATCAATTCTATTCAAGTGGGTTCTTGTGGTGGTTTAGTTAGAATTGAACTGGTATCCTGACAATATTTTCATCCTGTAACAATGGAGACCGCTGAGTAAACCACATTTATTTCTTTAGAATTTTAATTTTAACACCACTTTGCTTGGTGTGCCTATGAGTGATGTAGATAGTACCTTGCAAATTCACAATACGAATGGACAACTGCACATACATTGATGTCTGCACTTTTTGTTGTCGTGAATACTAAATTACATGGTGGAACATGGAGTAAAAGGAAAGGAAGAAAAATAAAAAGTATTCTTATTTTTCACTCTATTAGCATGTCTATGATTTGTGGGATTATCTTGTTTAAGAAACCATGACCTAGAGGAATATAAGCTATCAAAATCACCGAGGGATTGCACATGATCTGGTTGATGTCAACCTTGAACATGGCTATATTTTAGGTGTCTCCTCTCGGCTACCGTAGAGTTTTGAATTTGGTCACCTCACGGAATTTTATAAAATATTTTGTCTCTCTATGGACATTTGAAAAAATTTGTGACAAACAAGGTTCAGAGGGAATCCTCAGTACTGCAAAGTTTCAAGCCATTTTATCTTTTCTTATGGTAATGTAGAAGAATATTGTAACCCTTATATTTTGAAGAAACGTTCAAGTCTAGTCAATGCATTGATTTTATTTTATGTAATAAAAGGCTAAAAAGGGTATGAATGCATCCCTAAGTAAGAAGAACATAAGGTACATGGATTATAGGTCACTGTATTGTTCCTTTGTTACACTAGCAAGTCTAGTTATTTTTCGAATCCCTAAATCTTATTTATGCACTACTTTGAAAGATAGGTTGTTGGCTAAGAGGACATGGTCTTTCTTTGCAGATACCAACCCTTGGTCACAACCAGAATTCTCTGCAAGTAGCCAGATTTTAAAATAGTACCATAAAATAACATAGACCTTTTTGCTTTGACCTAAAGTTCAAACATAACCTTTTACTCACTGGGGAAATTATAAGCAAAATTCTCTATTGTGATATGTAAAGGTTATTAGAACATTAGCAATGATGACAATAGTATAAGTAATATTAATGATGGTTGGACGATTTTGGAGTGCTTGGAAATGATAATATCTTAGTTGAATAAGATCTAAAGAAATTTATGTTGAATATTTAGTTCGTTATTCTGATGAGTTGGAAGCTACTTTTCAAAAATACATAGGGCATAAATTACCTCTTAAGAAGTAAAATTGCATTGGGCATGGAAAATTAATAGCATAATGGGTTCCATTTGAAGAGAAAAGAAGAATTATCAAGCTGGAGAATGGGCCAAGGAAATCACTTTCTATGAACATGAATTTCAACAAGTAAATATACAAAAGGGCGATGCAATTTAAGAGCACAGTAGACATTCATGGTTCAAGTCTAAGTTTTATTTAATTAAGATTTACTTAGCATCTGATTTGTTCTAAAATATTAATTTCTTTTAAATTTACAAGCTCACTTGGCTCCAAATAGAAAGTTTGATTTCATAAATATGTTAAGCAATATTTTGATGATGACTTGAAGAACGTGGTTGGAATGAGGTTAGTAACATTTTCTATTGCACAACATCTTTGGTCTCAAAAATAATTATGTATACAGTGTTTCCTTTGTCTGACCTTTCTTTTTCATCCTCTGTTTTTTTTTTTGAAAACCTATTCTTGACTTATAACTAATGCACACCCTTGATGTATTATCTGCAGTCCTCATTTGTGGGCATTTTCTATTGTTTTTATGCTTCTTAATGGGAATGGTAAATCTTCAGTACTCTATCCTTCTTCCAAGGTCTTCATTCAACATATCCACAATTGTTTAAACTAACATTCTCCTTCTAATTTGATGTATTCCTCTAAGTATGGTGGTATACATCATAAGAACATGGAGACTATTGCCAGAGATGTATTGGAGATGCTTTATAGTTGATTGATGCTTGACTTTGTAACTAAATGAAATATTCCATACGAAGAATGAATTGATTTTTGAGGTCAAGACACATTCTCTTATTTGTTAAAATTTCATGGAAAATACATTCTCCCATTTTGTCCTTCACCTGCATATATCATATTGACCTTATGTGGCCAGGTGTTATTAATTGTTAACAATCAGAGGTCGTGTCCTGTTGGGTCTAGTCTCTTTTGTCATTTTGGGAGTAAGGTTTCTGGTAGGGATGTCAAATTTAATGGGTCATTGTTGAATCACTAAACATAACATTCTTTCATCAGCTTTCGAATTAATGCTCAATGATGTAACAATCTGCTTCTTCAATGGGTGGTTGCTTCAAAACTTTTGCTTTGATTTTTTAATTTGGTTCCTTTATTGGGGGTTTTCTCTTCAATTTAAGAAGACTATAGTGGCCTTTTCTAGGAACCTGTGGGTTTTATGCCCTTCCCTTACATCCACAAGAGCATATGTTTTAGTGATTCTTTTTGTGTCCTACATGTGATCTTGGTTCTAAGGTATGCTACCCATGATATTGTAATGAAAGTAGTTCATGTCATTGACTGACAAAGATCATTATAACATTCAACAAACTTTTAGGGACATATGACTAGAATGGGACACGAAAATTATTTTGTATGTATCTGAATTGGGCCATAGTAAATCATTAATTATATGCTATTATGTAGTTGCTAACTTCCCCATTTTGGTTCATCTTTACACCTCATGGATGCAAAAAGTACATCCCAAAAATGTTTCGACTACCTATAAGCTACTGGTAGGGAAACAATGGATTTTCTTTTAACTTTACAAAGTGTTAAAACTATATTTGATCGTAAATAATGATTGATACTAAGATGGATTATGGGATCAGAAATTTGCATGTATCATGTGAATGTTAAGCTACTATTTTTTTTGTGCTGGTCTAAAAAATCAATAAATAACATGGACTATCTAGTTTCTAATGGATGATTGACAATAGAATTTTGTTTTGGATTGGATGGGCATTCATACATATCATGTGAAGGATTGTAATAGATGATCAATATTAAGAAAAATTAATAATCATGATTAAACCAATCTTTTCCTCTGTTGCGCAAAAGCATTTGTACTATTTAGTAGGAAACATGACCAGGAGACACGCTAACCTTGATAGCTTATTTTGTAGCATTAGATATATATAAATGTTGGGATTCATTTACTGAATAAGATTTTGAATATTTATTTTGATGTAGGTAGCATCCATGGACATTGAAAATTCTAAGTATGGCTGCAGGTGGCTTGTAACAAGAAAGCGAGGTAGAGGAAAGTTCAGATGGGAAAGCATAAGTACAATAGTATGGATCAGCAAAAACATCATATAGTGCAACATACACTTTCAATGTGAAGGAAATAAGTGCATAATATTAAAATAACTAAATAACTATTTTATGAAAATGATTGTTCATCACATAAAAGAGGTGTCTTCTATTTTTTCCATTTATTTTCACCATAGCTCTTCACTTCTACATTGTGCATTGGTCCACATGCCTCTCTACACCTAGATTTTCCTAACCTAGGAAATAAACTGACAAGGGTTACCTTGGAAAGATTGTCTCAAATGCAACCATTACTATGCTTACCTATTTTAATGATGCTTAGCACCAAGCAACGAAAGATGTTAGTAAAATTGTAGGATTAGATGTCAAAATAATTATCAATAAGCCTACAATAGTAACCCTTCCTTATGGCATGAATGAGAAGGAGGGCCTCATTGTCGTGTTTAATCTTAGTTGGAATACTTTTGATGTACCAATGCTTGAAATATCCAATGGTGTATTTGAGGAATGTTCTGTCCCTTGAGATGTTAGGTTATTTTACTTTGATTATTTATTTCTTCTCATTCTCTACTTTGTCACGCAAATTATGTAACTTTGTTAACATTTTATTGCAGGTCAAGGCCACAAATGGTGATATTTTTTAGGTGGCAATGATTTTGATGATGCTCTGCTCTAGTATTTAGTTGGAGAGTACAAAAAGACAAAAAAAGACTTATCCTAGGATAAGCTAGCCTTACAAAGGATTCAAGAGGTTGCAGAGAAATCAAACATGGAGCTGCCATATTCTTCTTAGATAGATTCATCTACCATTTATCATGGAAGATGCATCTGGTACAAAGCATTTGTATGTGACTTGTTCAAAGTTTGAAATGTTAGCAAATCACTTAATCAGAAAAGCAAGAATCCCTTGCAAGAATTGTCCAAAAAAAAGCAGGGATATGACATCGGAAGTGGATGAAGTTATTCTTATGGGAGGAATGTACTGGCTAAAAATGATTCAAGAGATTGTTGTTGATATTTTTGGAAAGACACCAAGTAAATTTTTTAATCTAAACAAGGCTATGGCAATGGGTGTTGTCATCCAAAGTGGAATTCTACAAGGTAATGTAAAGGAACTTATTTTACTGAATGTGACTCCTATTTCTCTTAGATTAGAAACACTTTGGCAGGGTTTTCACTAGGTTAATCAACAGAAATACAATAGTCCCAATGAATAAGAGTCATATATTCTCAACTGCTGCAAATGGTCAAACTCAGTGGATAGACCATGATGTTGCAAGAACTAAACCCATTCAAAGAGGAGATTCTTCGTCCTTGGGAGGATGCCCCAACCCATTAGTTGTGGTCTTAGTATTAGTTATCCATAATTTTCATGCATGGGTTCATCATGATGGCTTCAGGAATAGTAGGAAAATTTTCAAAGTGAGAGACAACTTTGGGGCTCTTATTGGGGGTCAATGCCTTTGCTTCTCTTGAAACTCTCTTACAACTTGACTTGCTTTATGTTAACGTCGTTGCTTGAAATTTGAGAGTCAGTAAAGTGGGCAATAGAATATCCTTGAGTTGGCACTTAGTTCATTGTATTTTGTCTAGCATCCCATTAACTCATGCAGGTGGATTATTTCCATCACCCCTTCCACATTTGCACTTGGATATGGCCTAGGGGATAGAATCTCCCAATGCGTAATTCTTTGAGGGAATACTAGATGAGATCAAGGAGGGGAAAACCTTAAAATCAACATATTTTCAAAAATAGAACAAGTGCTTCAAGGTTTCATTTTTGCTACATAGTGGGCATTTAAGGTGTAGAATTAGTAGGTGTTCAAGCTCATGTCGTTCTTCTCAAATTTATGCCTTACGACATCTCCTTTACAACATCTGGTGCAATTGCATGTATATTTTAATATAATAATGATGGTACTAAGATACAAATAAAAGGTAAAAGGGTGGGGAATTATGATTCTATTGATTTTCCAAGTGTTAGTTTCGAATTTAATGTCTTGTGCAAAATTACAAAGTAAATATTTATTTTTATATATATCATAATAAATAAATAAAAACTAAAAATAGAGAATTATTTTGCACTTTAAATTAGCAAATAAAAATCGAAAATATTTTTGAAAACAACCCAAAACTCTGGACTAGTTGATGTGACCCTTCCAGGAAGTGGTCACAGTTGATTGAGAACACAAAGTTATTCTCTTCCCCCACCGTCTGAGTTCCCAATGTGAGAATGGAGCCAGAGATTTATTGGTGTTGAGGATACCCATGGACAATAGGCGTGTATGATCCTTACCTCATGGTAAGTGTGTATCTCCTTTTTTGTCAATGTAGGTTTGTGTCTAATCCTTGCCATAAATGGTAAGTGTGTATCTCCCCTTACATTCAAGTTTGGGACTTGATCGAGTATACCCTAGTATGCATCCTACCCACAAGCTAGGCTTGTTGGGATTTCCACCCATCTAGAAAATGGGTGAGGAGACTTGGGTTGTGTCTAATCCTTACCACTTGTGGTAATTGTGTATCTCCCCTAAGTGATGGGATACAGGTGTTCTACCACTTGACACTTGAGGTTCAAGGTGGTAATATCAACAGACAATAGGATAATTATGATCCTTACCTCTCATGGTAAGTAGTATCATGCCTATTGTCATTGGATATAGGGTGGCATATTTATCTCCCCTGTGATGATTCTTCTTCTTTAGATTGAGAGTGTTCAACAAATGAGTATAGATGAGAAAATATGAGATATGATATGAAACAATGATGTTGATGGTGAGACATATGATGCAGTCATAAATTCCTCCCTAGCTGAAATGGTGTTTTGAAAATTGGCATTTGAGGGAGAAATTCCCTCCTTCGAGAAGCCCAACACACCTTAAGGAGACCCCATTGGTCCTTGGAAAAATTTAATTTGCACTTGGGAAAATATTATTTTTAATGTTGGTCCGTGTCACAAAAAAATTCCACCTAGACCTCATATAAATACACCTAATTTCACATCATTCATTCATTCATCTTCTATTGGTTCGATTTGATCTGAAATTACAGGGTCTGAGCTCATACCTGCAAAGGAGAGAGAGTATTTCTTTGGTGCTATTGACTTTTATGTTGTAGAATCTTTGACCAACGTTAACTTCGAAAGGATAAACATGTTTTGACTTGGTTTTGGATCTGTTTGGAAGGCCTAATTTAGGAGAGAGAAGATAGAACTTTTCTAGACACTTTAACTAGCGTTGACCGCAATACAACTAGGGTTTCTACAAATTGACTTTGACTTTGACCATAATTTTTGTGGGCATAATTTTGTGATTGTTTTGACCGATTTTTACTGAGAGAAGGAGGTTGCATTCTTGATATGGACTTATGAGGGAATGAAACATAGTATAGATACAAACATAAACACATAGATGAAACAAAAATAATGTTGAAAACGCAACAATAAAATCTAGTTTTGACTTTGCCTTGGTCAAACTAGATTAAAATTCGAATTCCAATTTCATCTAAATACTTGTAGGTAGTTAAATAAGATGACATGGCTCATGTCACTTAGTTAACTTAGCAAATTTGAGTTGGAGACACTTGAGTTCAATTCTGCAAGATTGATTGCTAATTTGTAGCAATCTATTTCAGTTAACTTGAGTTATTATCAATTTAACTAGTTCTAACTATCAGAAGAACTAGTGGAGGTCAAGTTGTGGGTGTGGAACTTTTTCCTCACTGAGTGATAAACCAGTTAATTGATAAATCAGCCCAAAATAATTTTTACATGAAGAGAATTCAAGTTACTCAGTTGAAATTGGAGTTCAAGGGCAGTGTACTATCAGTTGTAAACTAATCCAAGTTGTACAGGTGGTGCATGCAATCAGAGGATTACCCTATGGTAATTGCGCAATTCCTTGGTGTGAAATTCCTAAATAATAGGGGAATCTCCCAAGGGAACAACACAAGGAATTAGGAGCTTGATAAGGCTTGAAATTGGCTAAATGTCAAGCCAGGTTTAGTCAGTTAGGCAGAGAGATAATCTATACCAGTGTAGGGTGTACTTAGTGTTTAAGAACCTAGGGTAAATGTAGTTAATGTGATTCTTCTTAGCATGATAACTATTTGTGAGGTGTTTTTCAATTTTTCTTCTTATTCCATTCCACTTATTATTATTATAGTGTGTCTTTGTTAGTTCATCAAATAGATACCAAAACAAAGAGACAAGAACACAAGATGTTGGCATCCTGTGAAGGAAAAACCTCTTCCTCTTGGAGAGGAAAACTCACATAAAATTCTTCTTATAGAGATTCCAATTGACGAATACCAACACTGTGACCCTTGACCTACTAGGCCACTCCAAGACCAAGACACCAATCCTCTTCTTGATCAATGTTGAGATCATCATCATTGTTGCTTCATCACCGAGGTCTTCATCAATGAGATCTTCATATGTATAGGAGAGCTTCATGTAGATTCACTGAAATCATGACAGTATCATCATGATTGAGATCATGACCTTTATATCTTCATCAAGAATGAGATTGTGACTACATCTTAATGTATACGGAGATAGTGTGTTACTATGAGTTCCTTCCGTCATGCCAAGACAATGTGTTATTATGAGATCCTTCCATTATTGCGAGAGTATCTCACTCTATTACCCATTCAAAATCACAGTAATACTTCTCCATCTGAGGTCCTAAATTTTTTCCTTAATCCAATATTCTTGCACCTACTATACCCATCCGAGATTGTACAAAAGTCTTAGATTTATTGATTGTAATCATCACCGAGACTGTACCTTCTTGTACCTCTAAAGTTACAGAGGAATTTGAATTTTTGTATGTACATTTGCGAAGTCCAGTGGGGTATTTATAGTGGTGCCTCCATAATAAGTTAGAACGTCAATGTGAACTGATGTGTCTCTTTTATTGAGACGACATGTCATTTTTATATACTTTGAGGCCAACATGACTGTCTTCTATATCGATTTGTTGGTTACCTTTTAGGAGAGGATTGTGATTGTCTTGGAGGGTTGATATAGACACTATGTTGACTCATATACATTTCATAAATGCTCAAGAAGAGCTCTTTAATATTTTCTTTAACTCTTTGACTTCCTACTGCTCTCAATGGAAGCTACCAATACATGAACCTCTTGCTCATGAAACCCATGCAGTAAGGAATAATGATATTTCTTTTCTTTTACAAGTACAAAGATCAAAATTATATTTATGAAGACCGAACCTAGTTATACTTTCTTCAACACTCCCTCTTAACTAGGGAGGTATTCATAATGGTACTTGGTCATTCTCAATTTGGAGAATTTCTCATAAGAAGAATCAGATTGGTAACCCATCCTATAGCATCATAGTAATCAACATTGTTTCCACAGCAAGGCCTTGACTAACAAATCTATCTCTCATTAGATCAGAGCACAATGTTGGCGAGACCAATGATTATAGACACCTTCATTATTGTCTCTCAAGGTAAATACCCACCTAGGTGTTCACTGAGTATGACCTTGTAGGACTATTCTTATATTGGGTTCCCTACCCTCAAGGAATATTGTTGCTCTTGCCTACTCTTACCTTGGATGCCCTACACATCCTCAAAGAGCATCGGGTGTCATATGATTACCCAATCCTACATTCTTTCTTCCAAAGTGAAGAGAAGAATGTTGTGTCTATCTCTCCCTCTTAATTGGGGAAGATATGCCCAAGTTTCTTCTGATCAGAAACTTTCCCAAGCTTGCTTTTAATCAAGAACTTTTCTAAGCTCCCTCTTGGCTAGGGACTCTTCTGTAAATCAGCAGTTTGTTCTTCTTGGGTTCTTTAGCTGCTTGATCAGCTCTTCTTCTTCATGTCATGCAATTCAGTTGAGCTTCTTCCTTGTAGGGCAACAACCATCGATCACTTTCCTCCTTTGTTTTTCATGCCATTCCTTTCTTCATGGAAAGTGACCTTCTTGATATCTGGAACCTTCATCATATGGCTACTTCTTCATCATGCTTCTTCTATCCATCACATGAATGCTAGTTGTACTTGTATTTACAACTTTTGTTTGAGTATCCCTGTATGAACTCATCCGAATATTTTTCAAGAAATCAAAACATATTAAATCAAATCATACCTTATGAGATGGCTCTTCATCATGACATCTTCTTGTAGTTATCATCATCCTGTATTCATGTTGACACATCTCCCAAGGATATCCATTTTCAAGGGTCTTCATTTTTTTCATCAAAGCTTTCATAACTTTCCAAGAGATTTCCTAGTCAAGTCTCTATAGTCTTTTGGATGTTGATTGCCTTCATTAGGGTTGCATATATTACGATATCTTCCATCTCCACAAATTTCATTCCCAATTGCTTTTAATCAAAGTTTCTTAATTGTGGTCAAGTACCACATACTTCATATGAGGACATGTTATTGTTTCATCTAGTGTGACTTATGCCTTCCTTCATCCTTTCAAAGGAGGAGATCCTTTTTCTCTTGATCATGCTTCTTAAGATAGAAGCAATGATCCATGTTACCTGCAACCATATGACATGGCATTATAATATCAAACACAAACATACATACCTTATTTTACCTTTAGGTCATCTAGGCTTCTTTAAGTAGCTTCCTTGATTGAAGTGTCTTCAACCCCTTTATTTTCTTATTCTCTTATGTCACCATAACATCATTCATGAATTCCATAATTTGGAGTTCTTGATGAAACACTTGCTTCCTTTATGGATTGGTGAACCCTTCAATGAGGATTCCATCAGATAATCTTGAGGATCTTGTATATTCCCATCTGGTAGATGTTTCCCTTTTTCATGTATGATGAACCTTGTCTTGGATGACTTCTTTATTTCCTTCAATATTAACTGAAGTCCTCAAGATTCATATCCTTCATGTTTGTCTACCATCGGTTTTTATCCTTCATGATTCCCATGGTGATGTTACGAGCTCTTGTTTCTAATGATTCCACGATGCCATGATGCATCTTATTATCTTGGTCATATCTATAACACAAGATTTAGGAGCTTATGATAAGACCCTTTTGTGAGGGATACCATCTAGATCATAGTAGAGATCTGTTACTCCCTCTTTCCTTGGCCCTTTTCTTCAGCTTCCTTCATCTTTCCAGTGATATGAGCTTCTTTCCATAATCTTCCCATAGCATTGAATCTTATCTATACTTATTTTGTCTTGCTTGAGGACCAAACTTGCCTTTATTTTCTACACATGTTTTAGTCCTTTAACCTTCAATACTTTTACCATCAACTTGTCTTTAGCTATTTAGCATAGAGACCATAAGTTGGTGAATGAGGTAACCTTCTTATCCCATTGATATTTGTTACCTTGTAAGTGAATTATAGATCAGTGATGGTTATCTTCCTTCCTAGATCTTATATATGAAACCTTATGAAGATATCCTACATCCTTTGATACATTTTACTTTCATGTAGATCAGATTTCATGTGACCTTCTTCATTGCACCTTTAGAGAATGAGTTTATCATATATATCTCTTTGGTGTCTCCAATGTTGCTATATGAGGGGATCTTTCATGAGTATCCCTTTCCATGAATTCAGAGGGGACCTTTTGATATGTTCAATGACTTCAACTATCTAGATGACTATGTATATCTTCCTTTTTCATGCAAGGAATATTGATGACCCATCCAACTTATAGATGTCCTTGCAATTATGAAGTCATTTAACAAAACTTAATTATAGAATGAAAAGATACTTACTTGTCATATGAAGATGAAATCTTCACCTTGATGCTTTCTTGAATGATCTCCTTCAATGAGATTCTTGCTTGAGCTACCTGATGTTACTGAGTTCCAAGATTTTTCTTGAGACTTCCTTGCATTTTTCAGCACCAAGCACTAATGCTTTTATAATATGTTAAGATTACCTGATTGCTTGATTGTGAGGATATGATATCGAAATCAAGAATTTTGATAGCACTGTCATGATGCCCATCTGAGATGTGGCATTGTGTTCTCCTTGTGAAGTGATATTGTTGTAATGTATGATGTGACTATCTATCATTGTGGCCTTGATTTGATGCTCCTTGCTAGAGTAGAACCTTGCTTGAGTTGACTAGCATGAATAAAGATCTCTTTTGAGACCTTCAAGCATTGTCCAATATCAAGCATTGAAACTACTTCAGAATTAATTCATTGAGATATTTGTGGTATGACATAGATTGTAAGACACCCAATTTGGGGCTAGCACCAAAACTGTGAGAGGTACTATGTTTTCATTCTTTTGATTATGATCTGAATTTTGAGCACTAGCATTGAGACTTCACTTTGAATGAGATTTCTTGATCTTGAATTGTCTTGTTGTTCTAGACTACTTGTTGAAGACTTGATCCTTTAATCTTGGCAAAACCCTTTAACTTGCTTTGATGCCCTTCTTGAATATTGATCCTTATATGTCTATTTTTCTTCCCTTCCTTTGACTTCAACACCTTAGCTCTAATACCATGTTGAATAATCTAGGAAAAATGTAGTTAATGTGATTCTTCTTAGCATGATACTATTTTTGAGGTGTTTTTCAATTTTTCTTCTTATTCCAATCTTCACTTATTATTATTAGAGTGTGTCTTTATTAGTTCATCAAATAGCTACCAAAACAAAGAGACAAGAACACAAGATGTTTGCATCCTTCCAGGGCCAAAACCTCTCCCTCTTGGAGAGGAAAACCCACATAAAATTCTTCTTATAGAGATTCCAATTGACGAATACTAAGACCATGACCCTTACCCTACTAGATCACTCCAAGACCAGGACACCAATCCTCTTCTTCATCAATGTTGAGATCATCATCATTGTTGCTTCATCACCGAGGTCTTCATCAATGAGATCTTCATATGTATAGAAGAGTTGCATGTACATTCACTGAAATCATGACAATCTCATCATGACTGAGATCGTCACCTTTATATTTTCATCAAGAACGAGATTGTGACAGCACTAAATGTATACTGAGATAGTGTGTTACTATGAGTTCATTCCATCATGATGATACAATGTGTTACTATGAGATCCTCCCATCATGCCAAGAGTATCTCACTATATTACCCATCCGAAATCATAGTAATACTTCTCCATCTGAGGTCCTGAACTACTTCCTTAATCTGAGATTCCTGCACCTCCTGTACCCATCTAAGATTGCACAGAAGTCTGAGATTTATTCATTGTAATCATCACCAAGACTATACCTTCATGTGCCTTTGAAGTTACAAAGGAATCTAAATATTTGTCTGTACTTTTGTGCATTTCAACAGGGTATTTATAATGGTATGCATCCATAATAAGCCAACATGTCAATGTGAACTAATGTGTCTCTTTTATTGAGTCAACATTTCATTTGTATATACTTTGAGTCCGACATGATTGTCTTCTATATTGATTTGTTGTCTGCCTTCTAGGACATGATTGCGCTTGTCTTGGAGGGCTGATATAGACACTATGTTGACTCATATACATTTCATAAATGCTTAAGAAGAGATCTTTAATATTTTCTTTGACTCTTTGACTTCCTAATGCGCTCAATGGGAGCTACTAATACACGAACCTCTTGCTCACGAAATCCTCCATACAGCAAGGAATAATAATATTTATTTTATTTTACAAGTACAAAGATCAAAATTATATTTATGAACACCGAACCTAGTTACACTTTCTTCAACACTTAGGCTTGAGTAAGCATTGTATTTATTCTTTATTTTATAATTAATGCAATACAAATAGTGAGGGATTTTGAGCAATTGCTTTCACCTAGATAAATCTCTGTGAATGTGTGATGTTTCCTTTTGCATGTCAATGATTCATGTTTTAGATGGTGAATTAACTTTTGTAGATGAGTAGAGTAGCTTCAAGTCTTGTGATTGAGTAAGTTTCATGAGAAGTTTTGAATATAAACATTAATTTATACATGGTATAAGATTTGGAATCAATATAGAGCAGATATTTCTAAGTTGTCATTGCAGGAGGTTATAGGTTGCAAATCAGGTTGCAGGTTTTCTTCAGGACTAAGAAGATGACTTAAAATGATTAAGTATCAAGTATGCCCTTGAGGGAATCTTGAATTATGGTGTATGGAAGGACATGATGGAGGCAGTACTGGAGGATAATGGGTTGAAGGAACTCATTAATAATGATATTCTGAAACTAGCAACAGTTGATGCTCAGACTCTAGCAGATTGGAAGAAGTGTGTTGCCAAGGCGAGAAGGATAATATTGGAGGGAGTACGAGACCATATTGTCTCTAATCTCCATAGGAAAGAGACTTTTTATGCAATGTGGAAATTTCTAACATATTTCTTCTAGAATAGTAGTGACCACAGGAAATTGGCACTCAAGGACAAGCTTCCAAATATCAAGATGCAGAGGAATGAGAGCATTCCACAGTACTTGAGCAGGTTCACACAGTGTTGTGACGAACTTGTTCAAGTTGGTGTTACTGTAGTGGAGGATGATTTGGTGAGCCTAGCCCTTATAGGCCTTCCCAAGAGCTAGCACAACTCCCAAGATTCAATGAATGGGAGGGAGAAGCTACCAAATTGAGAACGCTTGTGGTCCGATTTGGTACAGGAGGAGATAAGGCAAAGCACTAGAGACGAGACCTCATCCAAAGGCAAGGATGAGAATAATTGTGCCTTAGACGGAAAGGCAAAGAAGTGGATAGGGAATAAATCCCAATACAAAGAAAATTTGAGTCAAGGTGGCAAGAAGAAAGACTTGTCCAGAATCAAGTGCTTTCATTGTCATGAATTCGGGCACTATGCAATGAAGTGTCCACACAAGAAAGTAAGCAAGAAGAAAAGAGGAGGAGAAGTGGGTGAAGCCTTAGCTTCATAGTTCAAACTTGATTTTACCCTCATTGCATGCATTACAAGCACAATGATGGGTAGTGTGTGATATCTTGACAACAGTGTGTCATTCCACATGACGAGCAACAAACAATTTTTCAGTGACTTGGAGGATAAGGATCTCTAGATGCACATCGAGATGGGAGATGATGGAAGGTATAACGCTACCGATATTGGTACAGTTACTTTTCAGAGGAAGTTTGGCTCCCCTCTCAGGCTCAAGGATGTGATGTTTGTACCAAGTCTGAAGAAGAATCTAGTTTCCATAGTTATGTTGGAGGACGTGGATGGGATGTGATATTCATTAAAGGGAAGGAATTCCTTAGACATATCGCCACAGGGCAAGTGATGTAGATTGAGGTTTGAGTGAAGAACCTCTACAAATTAGATGTGGAAGATTGTGTAGCATTGAGCACAAAACTAGAGAAGGTGCAGAGCCGAGATGTTAGCGAATTATGGCGTAGAAGACTTGGCCATTTGCATCATGGCGCTTTGAATATCATGCAGCAAATTTCTAAAAACCTCCCAAAAGGAGCATTAGTGTAGTGAGATACATGCAAAGGGTGTACATTGTGGAAGTACACAAAATCCACTTTTAATGATCGGGACAGCAAGGTGCATGCAATCCTTGAAAGGATCCATTATGATGTTTATGGACCTTTCTTGAAAGCCTCCACTTCCAAGAATAGGTATTATGTTATATTTGTAGATGATTGCTAACGAAAGTGTTGGGTCTACTTCATGTACTATAAAGACCAAACATTCTACAAATTTGTTTAGTTTAAAGAACTTCTTGATAAAGAGATTAGTAGGAAAGTGAAGGCTCTCATGAGTGATAATGGTGGTTAGTATGTGTCGAATGAGTTTAATTTTTTATTTTTTTTGCAAAGGAAGGCATTCGATGGGAGTTGACAGCACCCCATAACCCACAATTGAATAGGGTGGTTGAGAGTAAGAACAAACGTATTGTGGAAGTAGCACGGCGATGTTGTGTGACCAAAGCCTACCTCTACATTTGTGGGTTGAAGCATGTAACACAACGATCTATTTGCAGAATAGGAGTCCTCACAGGATTCTTGGCATGAGTACACCAAAGGAAGCTCAAAGAAGAAACCATATGTGTCACAATTCGTGATCTTTGGATCATTAGTTTACTATCATGTTTCTAATGAAGCAAGGAAAAAGCTAGAGACGACAACAAAGTTGGGAATATTTGTGGGGTACACAAATACACCTCACAATTATCATGTGCACTTGTCATCCTGTCACGCAGAATGAGTCGATCTTGCGGACAAGACAAACCTTCCTAGAATCTAATGAAGACCTAATGACAAACAAACCAACCAGACACTATCTTTCTCTAAATGTGCTTTATAAATAATGGC
>APFE030995144.1:2841-41976 GCA_000404065.3 Pinus taeda | reverse complement strand
ATAGAGGGATTCTATGGGGCACAGTAATAATAATATGGGGACAATAGGGGCACAACAATATTAATAAGGGATACAACTATAATAGTAATGGGGTAATTACTAGTATTATAGGGACCTAACAGCCTACCTGCGCTGATCTTCTTAGAGGTAGTCTTTGGATGATTTTAGTCATGAAACTTATTGGGAAGCTAGGCATTCTGATGGTTATCTTCTTTAGGGCATGTAACAACTGAATTAGGGGTTGATGAGCCCTAATAGTATTGATCTGTAAGTTGGGGTGGATGTGCCCAAATGGATCTGTAACAGTTGCCACCTAAAGCACGAAGTTGAAAATATGTATGTCGAGTGAAATGTTTTATCATGTGGAGAGGAGGTTTCAAAATGGAAGGTGACCTGCATCAATTACAATAAATATGTCATGACAATTTGATTTTTCTCATGAACTCGATGAGGGAAGGCATACCAGTGCTCAGCTTATAAACTTTCATTACATGTACAAATATATTCGTCTATAAATTGATGAGCCCCAGAAATGAGCAATTATATGGGCTCATTCAACCTCCTAATTTGACTTAATCCTCCATTCTCATTATTTTATTGCATTTTTTTTATTATATTTATGCTAATAGAGTGAATTGGGTTAGTCATTATGCCAACAAGTCTAATGTGTGCTTTATGTAGTATTTTTGGTCAATTTTGGGACAAAATCAAAGGTTTAAATGAGCACTTGGCAACCAAATTCGTGGAAGAACAAGGGAGAGGATTTGTAGGAAGGTGTCCCCTTCATTTATGAGCCCTTACCTCAAATTCTCCACAAGCAGGTCAGAGCACAAGGGGCAACCAATCAAGTCAAGTAGGACTGTCGTTAACTGCAAGTTTTGGCAACCGAGTCCCTAAAGTTTAGGAGGACTGTTGGGGTCCTCAATTTGTATAAATAAGAAGGCTTAGGGCCTCATTTGAGTTGGTCATCTTTGTTATCTAGTTAGTCATTTTTAGTTCGATTTTAGTCATTTTTAAGGCAGTAGGTTAGCTCTGCATTTCAGCACATTTTCAAGCTTTTTTCTTGTAGACAGTTTTTGATGTAACTATTATTTCTTGATCAATAAAGATGAATCCAGCTTTGCACCAGCTCTAATATTTCTTAGGAGGCTGTAGATCTTGGGGTTGGGCCCAACCCAAGTGCCCAGTACCTCCTTTGTGTACTTTTATGTGTCTTTGTTGCATTCATAGAATAATTTATGCTATTTAAATTAAAATCTTGCTTTGTTACTTAGGTTGTTTTTGATGATTAAAATAGCTTTTCATGCTTTAGATTGATTTGATAGTTTGGTAATAGATTCGATATTCAAAAAATACCATAAAGTAACCCTTGATCTCACCTCTTCCTCCTTGGGACCATGAGCTGAGACCAAGGCGTCCTTGCTGCCACAAAAACATTCTTTTTGCTTCTTCATGCAATTGCTAGTGTTAGATTCTTAGTTGAAAAAGTTGATACTAGTTATGATTACATGCTTAGATCTGTTCTTGCTTGGTTTTCATAGTTTTTTTACATGATTTTCTACCAATAAACTTCTGTCCATCATGGTTTCTGGTTTCTAGGTCAAAGTAGGTTAAAATAGCTAAATCTTTGGTTTTTCTAGTCTTTCTTCGATCAGTCTTGAGAAATAGTGTGCACAACATCTGTAATACCTCTTTGCCTACCCTTACCCCATCAATGCAACCTGCTTCATCCTCTAACTCAGATTCTTACCTTTCATTTGCCACATTCTCTCACTTTTCCCTAATTTCTACATTCTTGTGCATCATTGCTCCCTCCATCCTTGAACAAATCCAATCGCTCCTTAGCCTCATTCACCAGGTCCTAGACCCCTTAACATCCTTATCCAACCTCCATTTCCACTTTCCCATTGTTTTTCCTCCATCAACCCTCCAAAATCCTCTTTTCAGAACATCCTGTAGAAGCTACAGAACATCCTGTAGAAGTTACAGTACATCCTACAGAACCCCTGCAAACTTCCTGTAGAAGCTCACGAAAGTGGTTTCTTGAGATCCGATCACTGTGAAACTCTCTAGAAGGGTGCTAGGGACCCCTTAGGCCCTCTTCTAACCTTCCCAACCTCCTGCAAGCAATCCCTTTCGCCAATCCACCTATGCACAATCAAAGAAAGTTAAAGCACATGCATAATAATTCTGCCAACTTACTCAAAAATGCAAAAATATGTTTTTTTTTCATATTTCTCTTCAGAAGTAGCTTAAGCACATGCATTTTACCTTTCCAAGAGTCAATGGCATCTAGTTCCACCACTTTCATCTCTTTTCTTGCACTAGTAGGACCAGTCGGTAAAACTAGGGTTTGCTAGGGTTTGCATTTCCTTTCCGCTTTTTGCTTCTTTCTGCAAGTAGAGTAGCCTATGTTGAGTTAGCTTTCATCCATCACATTTAAAAGCTTCTTCTCAGAGCTCATATAAGTTTGCTTAAGCTCCTAGCAGACTTGTGCCAGCTGATCAAGTGACAGCCACGACAAGAGCTAGTACTTGTGCATACAGAACTGTCGCTTCCAAGTTTGTTACGAACTATCGGGTTGATAAAAGTAAAGAAGGGAGTCTCAGGAGTTGCAGCATTATTGCTGCAATACTGGGGCCCACCATCTTTTTGGCACCGTTTTCGGGGAAGCATTAGAGTATTGGTGATTGCTGCTTTTCTTCTATTTTCTACTACAACCTTCTGCTAAGTAGTTTATTTCCACAAGCGTAGAGTAGATTGTTTCATTTCCATTCTGCAATTTCATTTCCTCAAAAGTAGAGTAGACATTTCATGCTTTCATAGATTAGAATTTCAATTCTACAATTTCATTTCTACAAGCGTATATTAGCATTTTAATTCCGCAATTTCAATTCTGCAAGCGTAGATTAGCATTTCAATTCTGCAATTTCAATTCTGCAAGCGTAGCCTAGCATTTCATTCCTGCAATTTCATTTCAGCAAAATAGATTAGTCCTTTCCTTCTTTCATTTTAATTCTGCATTTTCATTTCAGCAAGATGGTTATTTGCAGTTCAATCTATTTTAGTTTTGTAGGTGAAGGCAGAAAAAAGAAAAAATCAACCAAAAAGATTTCCTTTCATGCCTTGTAGGAGTAGAGATAATTCAGAAAAATGATTGCATAACACCCCCACTGCTTCACACAACCAACCTTCTCTCTTCTTTGATGGCTGTGATTAAAGAACCCTTAGGTGGACAGTAAGACATATTTGAATAACCTTAAGGGAAGAAGAAGAAGAAAACATACCTCTGGAGAAAATGGCTGAAAATAGAAATGTTGGGAGCAGTGCTTTTTCTTCCAACTCATCCCTTTATATTGGAAAAGGTAAATGTGAAAATATGCTGGAAGATTTCAAGAGTGATATGAGGCAGTTTCTTTCTATGCAATTGGATACCCTGCGGATCCAAAGGAAGCAAGAGGAAGCTGAGAGGGCTTTTGACATCTTTTGTCCTAGGTGCACTAGAAAGCATCATAGGAATGAATGTCCAACGCACTCCTTAGAAGTGTGTTTTGTCTGTGAAGAATAACATCCTAGAAATTAGTGCCCTTCCTTGCTTGGACTGAAAGCCGCATATCAGAGAGCCAAAGGAGCCACTGAATCACTCTATTATATAAACCAAAGGAGGCCACATGGACCCATACCCTACCAGCAAGGAATGCAAGGGACATCCCAGACCTATCACGACCCCTATCAAGCCACTTCCATGCCTTCTTGGGGTCCCCCTGCTCATCCTTCCTGGTCCACACCCCCTCCTTGGTTGTATTCTCCTTAATACCATGCTTCTCCAGTTGCTCATTCGTATCACTCTTATGCTCAGCGACAGCCTCAGTGGAATGCACCTCATCAAGGGTGGAGGCCCTAGTACAACTCTCCTCCAACTCATTTGCCTCCACCACCTACCCAACCACAACCCCATCCACATCCATCTCAAATATACACCCCCACTCAACTACCCATACTACCATTTCCAAACCCGCACATTGGAATAGCTCAACCCAATTGCAAAACTGAGGCACAACATGTCCAAATGACTCCTCTTGAGCTCAATTATCTTCACCATAGCTCAGGAAGAGTATTACAAGAAAGAGATTATCTTGAAAGCATTGAAGGACCACATCCAACAAAAGAAGATTCAAAAGAGGAGATCAAAGAACCATGGGCTGCACTAGATGAAGGGAAGACATCAGAATCAGAGATCGAGAGAGCTCCCTCATGGTTACCATCAAATCCTCCATGTATTCAAGAGAAAACTCAGCAAAAAGAGGAAGATGTGAAGGTCATGATAGAAGAAGATATGGAGAATGATCCAGATCAGTAAAAGGACCAAGGATATCAGAGCTATATTGAGATATGGTTTGAGACAGTCACTAAGTTGCAGCAGTACTCTCTTTCTTAGCTATGTTTGATCCCTTCAAAGTTAAATCATTTGGTCTCTAAAATCCGGATAGCTGTCAAAACATGCATTTCAAGCCTCCACATCATCTTGTCTCTAATCTCAATGTGCACATGGTTCCATTGGAAGTATTCTTATACTTCAAAATTATTTTGTTTTTCAAGTAGGGTAGGGTAGAAAAAAAAAAAAAAGAGAAAAAATGAAAATAAGAGGAAAATAAAAATCTAAGGTGAAAGCCTCCTCGGAGGCACCTCAGATTGGCTCATTTATTGAAAACCTCCATGAGGTGGTCAATGGGTTGGAAATAAGAGAAAATAAAAAGAGAATAAGATCCCTGGGTGAAAACCTCCCTTGGAGGCACCCATGGCAGGCAATTAGGGTGAAAACCTCCATGAGGCGCCCTAGTTGTTTGAAAAAAAAAAAGGGAGAAAAAGAAAGAAGAAAAGGGAAAAAGAAAAATAAACCTAATTTCCATTGAATAATTCTAGGTTGCAGCAAGGACATTGCAGGTTAGGAGAATCGCTCAAAACAAAGACAGAGGAAGTTTTGTGCCTTCTACAGGAAGTTCTGTGTCTTCTACAGGAAGTTCTATGTCTTCTACAAGAAGCCTACAAACAAGCCAAAATTGATCTCCGAAGAGGACCCGAAGGCTGGGAATATGTCCATGATGCCTGCAAACATCCATGTTTCCATCCCTCACCCTTCTCCATTATTTCTTCCATTTCATTGTGCTTCTTTCCTAAAAACTGTATGTTCTACAGGAAGTTCCTGTAGAAATTACAGGAAGCTAGAAATGGATTTTAAAAGGTAGTTTGGAGAACATGATAGCTTCCTAAAGGGTTCATAAGTCCTCCTACAATCCTCAAACCTCTCTCCCATCAATTCCAAGTCTGCATTACAGCCCAAGCTCATTTTTTCTTATTGTGCAAACCGCCTGTAGAATGATTTGAAGTAAAAATACATAGAACAGAAATTTGTTTTTTCCGTCATGTGAAAACCGTGCATCCATTTACAAAATGTTTTACGGGGAGTTGTATAGGGATGATGAAAACATGCCCGAACAATTTCAGCCAATTCCAATGCACGGTTTCCAAGAAATTAGCCTCCATCACCTTCAGCCAGTTTTGCATTTTCTCCATATCCATGCATCCATTTCAAAACCTGTCTCATGGGGAGATGCATATAGGTTATAGTAACCTACCCAAACAGTTTCAGCAGATTCCAATGCATGGTTTCTGAGAAATTGATCTCTGTAATATTCAGCGATTTTTAGTTTTTCTCGAAATATTTACATCCATTGATCACAATTCTGCTATGGAAGGTGCATAACGATGATAAAAGCATGCTAAAAAAGTTTCAGGTCAATCTAATTTATCGTTTGGGAGCTATGGAGAAAACAAGTTGTTGTCTTGTAAAAATTCAGTATTAACAGCATGAGGGTGCAAATATGAACGTTGAAGCAGGCTCCTGCAGCGTAGATCCAGCCAGAGGATACCTGCACCAGAAAATAAGCCATGTATCAGCAAACAGACCAACATGCATCCACATAATATGAGCATGCAACAGCAAAAAGAACCAAGAAGCACATCAACTTACAGGTATGTGTCTAAACCAGTTCCTCTATTTGCATCTATATGATTTGAAAGTGCATGAACGAATGAAATGGTTGGATTAAGCCAGGAAGCTAGCAAGTTAACCTGACACTCTCAGCCAGTTCGATTGCACGCATCAGTAGGTCACCCAACACACGTCTATAGTCATTCATGTGAAATTAAAAAAAAAAAAATAGATAGTGGTCAATGTTTGGAACTCCAGCGTAACTAATGGTAAGGGATTACAGGCAGAAAACATCTAGTCCCATGATGACACTGCAGTAGGGACCAACAGTCCGAATAATGACAATGCGTATTTCTACCACCTCATCTTCTCACCACGAATCATGCCACAGTTAAATGATGCTCGGCTGAAACTCTCACCACTCTTTGTTCACTGCGCCTTCACGACATTCATAACTGAAGCATGCGTCCACCACTTCCAGATCAACTAACCAGTGGTCCTCTACAAGATTCCTGCCTGATTTTTCGAGATTTCTGCCATTTTTAAAAAAATCTCCCGCCTATCGGGCTCTACAGGAAGCGCAGTTTTGTTCTACAGGAAAAGAGAGCCTTCTACAGGAAGGCTTCTACAGGAAAGGCAGAGAACAACTCTTCAGAAGGAAAATCCAGAATTTTTGTCGAATTTCAAGCTCCAAATGAGGTGGGCTCGAGAACACTCCTGTATGCATGATTTGTTTGAGTAATATGATAACTTGAACACGACATCAGATTGGGAAACTAGAGGAAATCTTCTTGTGAATTGGAAATAAAATGTTTGCCTGTGTGTTGTACTGAGTTTCTTAGTTGTGTCTGCACCAAGATTCTCCTCCACGTTTCCTGTCTTTAAAATTCTCCTATAGAGAAGATATACAACTGTGGAGGCCAACCTATGTATGGAAAATTTTGAATTTGCATGTCTGTATGTGTGCTGAGAAGAAAAAATGAGCTCTGTACTCTGTCCGTAGAAACACAATTCATTCCTATCATAAATGGACAGCTGAATTCTGGGTAGAGAGGGCTAAAAAAGTCCACCTGAAGGATGTCACGGCCAAAGCAGACACACAGAAATAAAAGGAAAAGACACATCCAGCAAAACAAATAGAAATAGTTGACATAGGGATTTCTACAGGAAGCATGGAAACATAACAGCAAGAGGAGAAATCACCTGACATACTGGCCAGGGAGGCAACATCTACACTTGTTGCCTTAAACGGACCTCCAAAATGAAAAGGGAAGCGAAAGAGGTAAACCTACATGTACTTTAAAGAAAGGGGGAGCACACGGATCAAAGTGGGTAGACCCTAGCCACAGTCAAAGGAGCCAATTATCATTGAGGACACCACAGCTAAACAAAAGCAGGAGCCTCCTTCAAAGATAACCATCACCTATGAACGAGGAAGCCCAAAAACCTTCACTTGGAGAGAGAGAATTCAAATGATGGACTCAAAGACAACTCTAAAGGAAGCTGAGATAGTTCTACATGAAACTTTGGCTAAGTTAAAAGAGACCAAGAAATTGGAGGAAAAGGTGGCCAAACAATCATAGGAAGAAGGAAAGATAGAGCAAATATTGGAACCAAGCCCTCAGCCTAACTTGGGCTCATACTATAACTTGTTAGAAGCCAGGAAGATAATTCCCCAGAAATTCACAGTGCCACTTTTCTTTGCACTAGAACAAGAAAGGGTTAGGACTCACACTTGGATGAGGATTGCCAAATCCAAGAGTGTGGTAGACATAGGCCACTTGGAAGAACAACTCCAGGAATAAAAAAAAGAATTGGCCATGGTGAGGCATGTGGAAAGTAGTCAAAGGACCAAAATACTGGAGGAGAATGAGCTGCTGAAACAGTAGTTACAGCTACAGGAAAGTCATAATGAAAATAGGCCCTCCATTTTGGGAGAACAACAGCAGTAAGAAGGGGTTCCAGCAGACAAGGAAACATCTAATAAACAACAGAGAGAGGAAAAGCTACAGGCTAAGGTTGAGGCTTTAACAAAACTGCTACAAGAAAAGGAGCACAGGTAGTGGGAGGAAGTAGAGAGAAAAGCAGGGTTTCATGACCGAGAGGACGACATCACCTCAGGAGCCTGGGATGTGAGAGAGGCAGTCAAAGCAATCAAAGATGAAGAGATAGATTAGTTGCTCAGAGGATGATCAACACTTTCAGTAGGGGGTGATGATGAGCCCTAGAAATGAGCAATTATATGGGCTCATTCAGCCTCCTAATTCGACTTAATTCTCCATTCTCATTAGTTTATTGCATGTTTTTTATTATATTTATGCTAATAGAGTGAATTGGGTTGGTCATTATGCCGACAAGTCTAATGTGTGCTTTATGCAGTATTTTTGGTCAATTTTGGGACAAAATCAAAGGTTTAAATGAGCACTTGGCAGCCAAATTCGTGGAAGAACAAGGGATATGATTTGTAGGAAGGTGTTCCCTTCATTTATGAGCCCTTACCTTGAATTCTCCACTAGCAGCTCAGAGCACAAGGGGCATCCAAGCAAGTCAAGTAGGACTGCTGTTAACTGCAAGTTTTAGCAGTCGAGTCCCTAAAGCTTAGGAGGACTGTTGGGGTCCTCAATTTGTATAAATAAGAAGGCTTAGGGCCTCATTTGAGTTGGTCATCTTTGTTATCTAGTTAGTCATTTTTTAGTTTGATTTTAGTCATTTTTTTAGTCATTTTTTAGGCAGTAGGTTAGCTCTGCATTTCAACACATTTTCAGGTTTTTTTCTTGTAGACAATTTTTGATGTAACTATTATTTCTTGATCAATAAAGATGAATCCAGCTTTGCACCAGATCTAATATTTCTTAGGAGGCTGTAGCTCTTGGGGTTGGGCCCAACCCAAGTGCCCAGTACCTCCTTTGTGTACTTTTATGTGTCTTTGCTGCATTCATAGAATAATTTCTGTTATTTAGATTAAAATCTTGCTTTGTTACTTAGGTTGTTTATGATGATTAAAATAGCTTTTCATGCTTCAGATTGATTTGATAGTTTGGTAACATAAAAGATCTTCGAAAAATGCCATCAAGTAACCCTTCATCTCACCTCTCCCTCCTTGGGACCATGAGCTGAGACCAAGGCGTCCTTGCTGCCACAAATATAGTGTTTTTGCTTCTTCATGCAATTGCTAGTGTTAGATTCTTAGTTGCAAAAGTTGATACCAATTATGATTACATGCTTAGATCTGTTCTTGATTGGTTTTCATAGTTGTTTTACATGATTTTCTACCAATAAACTTTTGTCCATAATGGTTTCTGGTTTGTAGGTCAAAGTAGGTTAAAATAGCTAGATCTTTGGTTTTTCTAGTCTTTCTTCGATCAGTCTTGAGAAATAGTGTGCACAGCATCTGTAATACCTCTTTGCCTACCCTTACCCCATCAATGCAACCTACTTCATCCTCTAACTTAGATTATTGCCTTTCATTTGCCACATTCTCTCACTTTGCCCTAATTTCTACATTCTTGTGCATCATTGCTCCCTCCATCCTTGAACAAATCCAATCTCTCCTTAGCCTCATTCACCAGGTCCTAGACCCTTTAACATCCTTATCCAACCTCAATTTCCACTTTCCCACCATTTTTCCTCCATCAACCCTCCAAAATCCTCTTTTCAGAACATCTTGTAGAAGCTACAAAACATCCTGTAGAAGCTATAGTACATCCTGTAGAACCCCTGCAGACTTCTTGTAGAAGCCCACGAAAGTGGTTTCTTGAGATCCAATCACTATGAAACTCTCTGAAAGGGTGCTAGGGACCCCTTAGGCCCTCTTCTAACCTTCCCAACCTCCTGCAAGCATTTCCTTTCACCAATACACCTCTGCACAGTCAAAAACCGTTAAAGCACATGCATAATAATTCTGCCAACTTACTCAAAAATGCAAAAAAATGTTTTTTTTCATATTTCTCTTTAGAAGTAGCTTAGGCACATGCATTTTACTTTTCCAAGAATCAATGGCATCCAGTTCCACCACTTTCATCTCTTTTCTTGCACCAATAAGGCTAGTCAGTAAAACTAGGGTTTGCTAGGGTTTGCATTTCCTTTCCGATTTTCGCTTCTTTCAGCAAGTAGAGTAGCCTATGTTGAGTTAGCTTTCATCCATCACATTTAAAAGCTTCTTCTCAGAGCTCATAGAAGTTGGCTTAAGCTCCTAGCATACTTGTTGTGGAGCACTTGGAAGGTATGCTTTTGACAAGCAATCTAGTGGTTTTTCAATAACAATTCTAACTTTTTCTGTATCATGAGTTCAAAGAAGATAAAGGATTTTGATAAAATATGCGAAAATAGACAAAGGAAGCTCAAGTGTTGATAATTGATGTTTTCTATGCAGGAAGACGTGGAAATAGGGGGTTGTCGATCAAAAGCAAGAAGCAAAAGGAAAATAACTGTTGTCCCTCCAGCAGGGCACCGGATGCGGATGAGATCAAGAAAAATTAGAGCCGAATAGCCCAGGGAAAGAATGCGGGATACCGGGTCGGAGAGCACAAGAAGGAAAAGAGAAGAATTGAATGATTAGCGAATCCCTCAGGATCTTTGATCCTGAGGGATCGCTGCTTTAACTTATCTTTTTTTTATAGATACCTCTATCATTTCTGTTATATAAAGGCACCACGCCATTGAGTAAAGGACGACTGTTTTTATGATTCTAAGTTTCAGAACAAATTATGATCATTGAGTCTCGCTGAGACCTGACTCTGTGTACTTTTGGTGAGATTAATATAGAAGACTTGGTGTTCATTTCATCTCTGCATCTGGAGTAACTTAAGGCAGTGTACCCTTGGCAGCTCAGGGCCCGGCTCCGAAGGACACTTGCTTTTGTATTATTATACGGTGATTTGTGTGTGATTTGTTTATTTCTATTATTTAAGTAATCTGATACATCTTTTATGTGATATGCTATGATTGATATGTGAATGACTTCTTTACCTTATGTCTCTGCACTGTACAATTGGATCTATTTGAGTTGCATCTTTCGATTATCTCTGTAACGGAAGGTTAGCCTGAATGTATCGTTATTATATCCATGTGAAAGAGTATTTGTGAGACTTGCAAGCCATATTACTTCGTTCATAAGCATAGTCAAATCATCTATTATTTTCAGATTGTTGTAGTAGTATAAAACATGTACATACGGGTGAGAATTGCTGTCTCATAATTCATTAAGGATTGCTGTTCCATTTTATTACTGCTGTTCAATTTTATCACTGTTGTTCCATTTGATTACTGTTGTTCCATTTTACTGCTGTTCCATTTATTGTTGTTCCATTTCCAGATTGTTGTTCCATTTTACTTTCCATCGTTTTATTTACCTGCCTTTGTTGTTTATGGTGTGAGAGAAGGTCTAAGGCTGTAGTGAGCCTCAGCAAGACGCTGCTTAGCTCCCAGACCTATAAGTCCATGCTCTAATTTCTTTTCTTCATCAGTTTCTAAAGGGATGGGTTATTGCTTCCGTACCCTTGACTGATCAATTGCCTCGTGTGATTCTATCTTTTAAGTTAGTTTAGTTATAGCTTGGCATCTGTTTCCTTTTGAATCATTAGAACACTATACTACTGAGCATTACTCGGACAAATAGCCTCGGATTGAGTTACTCCTTGCAATAACAAATCGTTCCCGGATTGACTTATTAATGTGGGATAATTAGTGGTGTGAGAGACCCTAGTTACAACTCTACATTTTGGCACCGTTGCTGGGGAGGAGTAATAGCCATTTGCCCTTTACAGAGTAGTGTGCAAGTCTGCTAGGGGGGAGTTGGATTTAAAAAATGAAAGGTAAGAACCTGCGTACGGAGCATGTAAAAGCCCTGCTCCACCGTCCACTCTCTTAGCAGAATTGCTAGTTGATAGGGTTTAGTAGCTTTTAGAGTGCATGACTAAGCAGAAAAAGCTAGAAAAGAATATCAAACCCCCAGCCAAACCTGAAAAAGCCAAAGGACCGGTGACCCTTGGCCGAACAACCTTTATAGACGAGATCTACAAGAAAACTGAATCTCAGCCGTCAGTAGGCATCAGAAAGATTAATTCTAGGCAGCCTACTAGTTCTCTTCAGGATACAGCATCACCATCTGGAGCCTTTGCTGAGGTACATAGCCAGACTGATGAACAGGACTATCAAGAAATTGAAAATTCTGTATCAGAACGGCTGCAGGAAGGGAACTTAAGCAACCTTTGTGAGGGAGAAGGGGAAACAGGGGAAATAGAGGAACCAATGTCTCCTTCTAGGATAATCCAGCTATTAAACAACCCAGATAAGGGGAGCGCAGCCAGAATCAATATTGAAGGCACTCCATTCCCTCAGATAGAAATCCCAGACAAAGGAAGTGTCATTAAAACAGTTCCTGCCAAGGCCGCCCCTTCTCAACCTAGGAACACCCTCCTAGAAATTCCGGAAGACTATTGGCACATATTCGACACCATGGCACAGAATCAGCCAAATACTCAAACCTCTACATTGCAATATCTGATAGTAGACTCTGCTGCAAATGCACCCATGAAAGCGATCCCTCTTCAACACATCCCAACGTTTCATGGACTCACATCAGAAGACCCTGACGCATTCTTATTTGAATTTGATGTGTTATGTAGAGGATATGATTACACCACTGATCCCCAAAAATTGAAGCTGTTCCCCTCCAGTTTGAAAGGAGCAGCTTTGAGATGGTTTATGGGTTTAGGTGGTGGAGTCATAAACAACTGGGAGCAAATGAAAGAATCCTTCCTCAAGAAATATCAGGATTACTGCAGGTCAAGAGAACTAAAAGATGAAATTTTCCAAATGACGCCCAGACCAAATGAAACTCTAGAGGAATATGTAGAACGTTTTCAGTATAATTTACAAAGATCCCCCTATGCATCATTACCTCTGCCTGATAATTTGTTGAAAACTGCATTGATTAGAGGTATGAAAGAACAATGGATTGAAACATTGAATATCATGGGAAAAGGGGATATTTACCAAGAGAATTTTGCTGAAATCATTAATTTGTGCATCAGGAGTTCAAGAGGTAGCACAAGGATAAAACCAACAGAATAGGATCGGTTTGTTAGAGATAACAAAATATCAACAGAAGGAGTAACACGTGTAGAACTTGGTAACTTATTAGAAAATTTTAAAACTGATATTCTAGGGACATTAACTACACAGCTTGATATTGTGTAGGCTAAGCAAAAGCAGATGGAGGCAGAACAGAATCTGGCAATTTTCTGCCCCTGATGCAGAAGAAAACATAGCCACAAGGAATGTCCACTAGATTCAGTTCAAACATGCGCCATCTGCACAAAAGATCATCTCACCAAAAGCTGCCCCTCACTTCCTGGACTGAAGGCAGTATACAAAGAAGCAGAAGAGGAATCAGAGCCAGCATACTTTGTCAACCAGCGTCGCCAATGGCAACCGAGGCAATCAGGTATGTTTTCGGACCCAACTTCTTCTTTTCAGCCGCCGCAGTATAATGCTCAGCAATATGGTATGTGGAAAAACCAATCTACATCCCCATTTCCGAATTGGTCATCACAGCCGTTTCCTTCCCCAAATCCATGGATGAATCAGACAGGCCAATTCGGTTGGCCAAATTTTCCTTATAACCCACCGTATTGGCAGAATAATTCATATCCTCCACAGTGGATTCCCCCTACCTCACAAGGTTCACCCTGGCAGACAAATTGGCCAAGATCGACATATCAATCAACAAGAACTATTCCACTCCCTCAACCAACTTTGCCAGCCTTACAACAAAACCCCCAGTCTAATTTGAGACCTCAACTCCTAGCCCAACCCAATCCCAATCCTAATAATAGACCAGTCCAATCCCTCCAAATCATAGAAACATCAGAAATTGGATCGGACATAAGGGAGTGCAATGATCTTCGGTTACGATCTGGACGTATAATAGAAATAGAGGGAGACAAAACAGTTCATATTGAAGATCAGTTACCAATAGAACGACCACCACAACAAGAGGATGTAAATAGAGAACAGACCCATCAGCAAGCAAGTACATCCTCTCCTCCTTTCCCGGAACGATTAGTCATACCACGACCAGTACAATATCCAGACTTCGACATTCTAGGAGAGTTACAAAACCTGTACATAAAAATTCCATTCCTCCAAGCCATACAAGATATTCCTATATACGCAAAAACTATAAAAGAACTGTGCATAAAAAAATCAAGGAGGAATACAACTACTAACCCTAGAGTCCAAGTAGTTGGTACTTTATCTGACCTGTTATCAGGAAAAGAGACACCTATCAAATACGAAGATCCTGGGAACCCAATTGTAACTGTCCAAATCTATGGTCAAACCCTGACTAATGTTTTAGTCGACCTGGGAGCTGCAATCAACATTTTGACAACTTCCACCTGCCAAAAGCTTGGCATCACATCGGTAGAACCTACTTCTACTTTTCTAGAATTGGCAGATCGATCTGTGGTTCGACCAGAAGGTACTTTATATGATGTCATGGTTTCTTTAGACTCCTGGGAATATCCAACTGACTTCCTGATAATTAATCCAAAAACCCGACTAGATGGACATCCGCTAATACTTGGAAGACCTTGGCTTGCTACTGCCGATGCCTACATTGGTTGCCGGCAGGGAAACATGACCATAACTAAAGGACCAGACGTTAAAAATCTAGTTCTATATCCTCCAGCACAGCCAAGCCTACCAGTGATCAAAACTAATCAGTATCCTGTGTCATATCTTACCAATAATATCAGATCTCCATTGACTGTACAGAAGGCTTTAGATTTTAAAGATCAGACAGAAGATGATGCCATCAATAACTTCATTAGTCAAACTGAATCTAGATCTCACACACAGTGCTTTATGATAGAAGCAGCCTTTGATAGTGAGCTAGAAGAAGACTCTTTAAAAGATCCACATGACCAAACGATACCAGTAACTGTTGTTGCCAATAGTAAAGTAGTGGAAATCGAACCTGGTAAGACTCTAAACATCAACGCCAACCTCACACCAGATCAAGAAATAAAGCTTGTGAATCTGTTACAAAAATATAAGGAAGCATTTGCGTGGGATTACCCTGACATGAAGGGGATTGATCCTTAGTTATGTACCCACCATATCTATATAGAAAAGGATGCAAGACCTGTTCGTCAGCCACAAAGAAGACTCAACCCCCATCTAAAAGAGATAGTAAAAGCCGAACTTCAGAAACTTTTGGATGTTAATTTTGTTTATCCCATCTCTGACAGTAAATGGGTCTCTCCCCTAGTGGTGGTACCCAATAAAAATGGAAAATGGAGGATTTGCGTGGACTACAGGGAGTTAAATAAGGCCACACAGAAGGATCACTTTCCCCTCCCATTTATATATCAAGTATTGGACACTTTGGCAGGAAAGAAATTTTTTTCTTTTCTGGACGGCTTAAGCGAATATAACCAAATCCAAATTGCCCCTGAAGACCAGGATAAAACTGCCTTTACTTGTCCTTGGGGAACGTTTGCCTATCGAGTAATACCTTTCGGCCTATGTAATGCCCCTGCTACATTCCAAAGGGCTGTCCTCAGCATTTTTGCAGATTTAATAAATGACGGACTTGAGGTGTACATGGATGACTTTACGCCATATGGGGAAGATTTTGATCCAGCTCTGGATACCCTGGAAAAAGTTCTGCAACGTTGTATCGCTACCAGACTTTGTCTGAGCCATGAAAAATGTTACATGATGATGACAGAAGGGCTCATTCTAGGGCATTACATTTCAGAAGCTGGCATCCAGGTAGACCCGGCCAAAATTCAGATTCTTTTGCTTATCCCTACCCCCACTACTCAAACAGAGGTATGCAATTTTCTTGGATTTTCTGGATATTACGGACGATTTATAGAACATTATTCACGTGTTGTTGCACCTCTATATGCTCTAACTGGTAATGTTGATTTCTTGTGGACAGAAAAATGTGACTAGGCTTTTAAGGAATTGAAAAAGTTGGTATCAACAGCCCTAGTCCTTCGAGGACCAAACTGGAATTTGCCATTCCAGATCTCATCTAATGCCTCAGATACCGCAGTTGGTGCAGTCCTGGGGCAAGAAGAGGATAAGAAGCCATATGCTATTTATTATATTAGCAAAAATTTATCCTCTGCCGAACTCAATTATACTGTTACTGAAAAAGAATTATTGGCTATAATACATGCTGTTAACAAATTCAGACATTATATTACAGGCTATCATGTTGTGTTATATACAGACCATTCTGCTATCAAATATTTGGCAAATAAACCTGTTACAAATGCTAGAATAACTAGATGGTTGATCTTATTGCAGGAGTTCGACATCACAATCAAGGATCGACCTGGCAAGGAAAACCCTGTAGCCGATTTTCTCTCACGGATACCAAAATCCATTGAAACAGCAGCAGTAGAAGACCAATTTCCTGATGAACACCTGTTTGTTGTTGCTGTTCGAACACCCTGGTATGTTGATGTCGCCAATTACCTTGCAGTAGGTAAGCTACCAAAACACTTAACCCCTCAGGAACGGAAGCAGATTGTTCAGAAGAGCACTCGATTTTCGTGGATTGGAGGACATTTGTTCCATACAGGGGCAGATATGCAAATCAGGAGGTGTATTCGAGAGGACGAGATCTTGACATCTTAAAACCTTGCCACGACGGACCATGCGGGGGACATTTTGCCGAAAAAAGAACAGCACACAAAGTACTACAGACAGGATACTACTGGCCTACGATTTTCAAAGATGCGAAAAAATTTGCACAAGCCTGTGACAGTTGTCAGCGAGCAGGAAAACCTGGCCAAGCCGATGAAATGCCTCTGAGACCACAATTGGTCATTGAGCCATTTGAACGATGGGCTCTTGACTTCGTCAGACCCATTGATCCTCCATCAAATCATAGGACATACATTCTGGTGGCAACTGACTATGTTACTAAATGGGTCGAGGCTGAATCATTGCCTAAGGCTACAGAGGACTCGGTAATACAATTCTTGTTCCATTTGTTTGTACGTTATGGACTTCCGAGAGAAGTAATCACAGATGGTGGACCACAATTTGTTGGAAATAAATTAGTTGCAATACTTAACAATTATCATGTCCAACATAAGATCACTACCCCATACCATCCGCAGGCAAATGGGCAAGTAGAAATTAGTAATAAGGTCATAGAATCAATTTTAACAAAAACCATTGCAGCACATAGGCGTGATTGGGCCGCTCGGCTACCTGAGGCACTGTAGGCCTATAGAACCACATGGAGAAGTACGACAGGCTATTCGCCTTATCTATTAGTGTTTGGAAAACAACCAATTTTTCCTATAGAATTTGAAATCCAAACGCTACGAACCGCACAAGAAGTCGGCCTAGATTTGAGTGAGGCGCAAATCAATCGACTACAACAGGTCAATGAGTTGGACAAAATTAGGCTCTCTGCATTACATAATACAGCGCTGATTCAGCAACAGCGAGCTAAGTGGCATGATGCACTTATTTAGAATAAAGTCTTTCATGAAGGAGACTGGGCTCTGCTATACGACTCTCGGTTTCAGGACTTCCCAGGAAAACTCCAGACTTGATGGTTAGGACCATACGAAATCCAGAAGGTACACGAAAATGGGACCCTTACCCTGATCACAATCGATGGTTCTGGATATGCATTCAAAGTAAATGGCCACCGAGTTCGTCTTTATCGAAAGCCACTCACTTGGGAATCCTTCTGTCAACAGCTACGACAAGATACTGATTTGGAAGTTCTAGGAGAGGAAGCGAAATCTTCCTCACCTGTAACTTAAGTAATTCATTTCATAACTTGTACATAACATCCTGTATATACGTTTTTTTGATTATCTATTTTGCTATGTTATTTGTATGGTTTTGCTGTTCCTTTTCAAAAGGAACAGCATTTGTGTGTTTTTGCTGTTCCTTTTCAAAAGGAACAACATTTGTGACATTTTGCTGTTCCTTTTCAAAAGGAACAACATTTGTGTGATTTCGCTGTTCCTTTTCAAAAGGAACATCACTTACAACATTAGGGTGTTTTTGCTGTTCCTTTGCGAAAAGGAACAGCACTTGCGTGTTTTTGCTGTGCCTTTGCGAAAAGGAACAGCACTTGCGTCTTTTTGTTGTTCCTTTGCGAAAAGGAACAACACTTGCGTGTTTTTGCTATTCCTTTGCGAAAAGGAACAGCACTTGCATGTTTTTGCTATTCCTTTGCGAAAAGGAACAGCACTTGCGTGTTTTTGCTGTTCCTTTGCGAAAAGGAACAGCACTTGCGTGTTTTTGCTGTTCCTTTGCGAAAAGGAATAGCATTTGGGTGTTTTTGTTGTTCCTTTGCGAAAAAGAACAGCACTTGCGTGTTTTTGCTGTTCCTTTGCGAAAAGGAACAGCACTTGCATGTTGTTGCTGTTCCTTTGCGAAAAGGAATAGCACTTGAGTGTTTTTGCTGTTCCTTTGCGAAAAGAAACAACACTCGTGTCTTTTTGCTGTTCCTTTGCAAAAAGGAACAGCATTTGAGTGTCTTTGTTGTTCCTTTCTCGGAAGGAACAGCATTTGCGATTTTTGTTGTTCCTCTCAAGGAAATGGTATCCCACCAATAGATTCTTATCTCAGAAAGGCCATCGGCATGTTCTTACCTTTATTTGATGCCTTGTGCCCATGGTCTCCCAATCTTTTAGATACAGCAATGAATTTATGCGATGAATATAAAACATGATATACCGAAACCAGCATATCATAAATTGCTATTTACTATGGAGCCATTATGGATAAGAGGACCAGACGAAGGACGTTAACTTTTCATCTCCACTGTCATTCTCTTATTCCCGAACCCTGGTTTGGTGATTTTTATCATGACGATTCCCCTGAAATCTTTCTTGATTATTACTAAGGGATAAGAACAAATGATTTATATCTGACTGTTGGGATTATAAGACTTCTTCCACCATTCCCCGCTCTTAAGGAGTGCAGAACCACCCTTATGTGGAAATAAACAAAAAAGAAGTGCTCTGCAAGGAAAAATAAAAACAAAATATGAAAATTGTCAAATGCAGGATAGGGGGTCTCATTTAGAGCCAGCCTACCATGATCATAAGGATGGAAGCGAAGTGGCATTCCCATTATGGCCACCACACCAGGGATATGGTCCGAAGGTAAATTAACAACCAAACTTTGGAACAGGAGGTCTCATCACGAGCCGGCCTGACCACATTTCGTGCCTACCTTGTGAATGGCATTATGGTTATCCGGTTACCAAGCCGGCATAATGGCCTGCATTTTGACAAAGAACTCTTCAAAATATACACAAAGGATCATGGTTCCGGAGGGTGAAATAAACAACTCTGCCAAGGTTATGAACACATGTTGGCAGCAGAGCTCTGTTAATGGCATCGAAGTCGTAATATTTACACCAGCAGGTATGATATTAAATATTTCTGTCTCTTATATCCTTTGCATAAATCATATGTCACACCCCGATATATATCGCATGAATACTTATTACCACCGATCATGGCAACGGAACTGACAATGACTACTGGAGATTTTGTACATTTGAAAAACGTTCAATTCTCTGGTTCCTCATTATATCACGCAGGCTTTCATATAAAACGCGATCTACCTTTTTGCCTCGGTTTCGACATTTCGTTGTTTTTTTCACAACATGGCATAATTCCATATGCTGTACTTTATGATTTGACCCCCGACTGGCTGCTGCTCCTCTCTTTGACGGTTGGGGGCAGCCTATCAGATCGCGGGGGGGAGGTAACCTCATTACTGCAGGGGTTACGTGGCTGCACACCATTCAGGCAAGATATTGTACGAAGGAAGGGCATGGTTTAACGGTATGATGATTTCATCCTACGGAGATTGTCGTCCACGATCCTTTTTTCGTTGCATGCCCTATGATCCTTTCCAAAAATTGGCACTGGCCATCCTCTCTGCGTCGCAAATACCGCAAGCAGTTGCTGTTCCATTTCTGAGTAGAATCATGGGCGGAAAGACGGTCTGAAGTGAACCCCACAAGCTGACAGTTTCAGCTACTGCTCGTAAAATCCTGGAAAACGCAGGATGGTTGAATTACTTCAACCGCCTGCAAGAATCAAACGAAGCAGTAGCATTAGAATTCCTGCAGAATTTGCAGGAAAACCACTCTGTAGTAAGAGGAAAGCGGATAGTGGTTATGGAGGAAATCATTGCAGAAGTCTCAGGATTACCAGCTGCCAGACCCATTTGGACGCTGAAGAAGGAGAGATTGCAAAAAGCTATGGAAATGTTCCAGGACGAAGGCCAAAGCTTGATAGTCAAAGGGAAAGGAGTTCTACCGGCAACACTTGGGGAACCCTGGATTGAGCTGGCGAAGAAAGTGCAAAGTTACATCACCTGCGAAGGAAGAAAAGACATGGTAAGGCCTCGTCACTTAAAACTTTTGGCTGTTTTAAAAGGAAAATGCTCTGTGAATCTCCCTACACTTTTAAATTCACTGTTACATGACACGGCCCGAAGCCTGAAGAAGGCCCACCATATAGATGCAGTTGTCAGCCACCATGGACTGATCCAGTTGATAGTGAGCCACAGTCTCACCCAACAGCAGAGCACTTGGGAGGAATTGATTGAAACAGTCGAGGGGGGATTGGCTGTACAACCCCCGAAACTTGAACAGTCCTCCAGTACGCCGGAACATTCAGAAAGACGCAAGGAGCCAGCAGCAGAAAGACATGCTGCTTCAAAACGGAAACAACCCTCCGGCATGCCAGAACGACAAGAAGAACCCAGAGAACCTGCTGGCACACCCAACCAACCTGAAAGACCAAGGAAGTCAGCTCGGTTGGCTCGGATACGAGGAAGGCTAGAAAGGATTCAGGGAACCACGGCCCAACCAATCGAAATTATGGATGAACCCCCAGAACTGGAAGGAGGACTCTCCGAAGGAAATGTCGAGCAATCAGAGGCCGAGACTGACCAGACGGAAGGAGAAATTGAAAAGGGAGATGAACGCTCTGAGGAAGAAATGGCCACTGAACAGAGCAACCAAGGAGATGAACACTCGAAGGAAGAAGAGGCCACCAAACAGGGCAATTAGGAAGAAGAAATTGCACAGCCAGGGGGTAGCCCGCTGCAGGACCCTCCAGGTGAGGAGGAATTGGCAGCAATTCTGGCCAATATGGGAGAATATGGCTAGCCCTCTGGCACAGGAGGTGTCCCTGACGGTCCCCCAGAAGAAGAACTACCCGAGGAAATGCATGCATGAAGACTTGATCCGAAATAGTCTGGAATACTTCCTGACTATTAAAGACCTGGCCATCGATGCTGCAAAATTTCGATACCGGACCTCTAACCCAAACATCCAGCTTAGGGAACCCTTCAAATATGAGAATTTTGAGCTAGCTGCAAGCCGATTGAGTCTCTATGGGGAACATATTCTGCGAGCAGGGCCATCTTGGTTGGGGTATCGATTTCGCAGTCCAATTATTTGGCACCCTGCACCCGGATATCAGGCCTTATATGAGATGCCTGGCAGATCAAATAGATCAGTTCTTTGACCATCTAGTTGCTCATCATGGTTGTCGCCTCCTCGCGAGATCCCTTCTCCAGCCTATTTCTCTCACTGCTTTGCATGTCAACTATAACGTTTTCATGAGGCCATGAAACAGGGTAAGCAGGGGGGTGTGTGGAGCACTTGGAAGGTATGCTTTTGACAAGCAATCTAGTGGTTTCAATAACAATTCTAACTTTTTCTGTATCATGAGTTCAAAGAAGATAAAGGATTTTGATAAAATATGCGAAAATAGACAAAGGAAGCTCAAGTGTTGATAATTGATGTTTTCTATGCAGGAAGACGTGGAAACAGGGGGTTGTCGATCAAAAGCAAGAAGCAAAAGGAAAATAACTGCTGCCCCTCCAGCAGGGCACCGGATGCGGATGAGATCAAGAAAAGTTAGAGCCGAATAGCCCAGGGAAAGAATGTGGGATACCGGGTCGGAGAGCGCAAGAAGGAAAAGAGAAGAATTGAACGATTAGCGAATCCCTCAGGATATTTGATCCTGAGGGATCGCTGCTTTAACTTATCTTTTTTGTATAGATACCTCTGTCATTTCTGTTATATAAAGGCACCACGCCATTGAGTAAAGGACAATTGTTTTTATGATTCTAAGTTTCAAAACAAATTATGATCATTGAGTCTCGCTGAGACCTGACTCTGTGTACTTTTGGTGAGATGAATATAGAAGACTTGGTGTTCATTTCATCTCTGCATCTGGAGTAACTTAAGGCAGTGTACCCTTGGCAGCTCAGGGCCCGACTCCGAAGGACACTTGCTTTTGTATTATTATACGGTGATTTGTGTGTGATTTGTTTATTTCTGTTATTTAAGTAATCTGATACATCTTTTATGAGATATGCTATGATTGATATGTGAATGACTTCTTTACCTTATGTCTCTGCACTGTACAATTGGATCTATTTGAGTTGCATCTTTCGATTATCTCTGTAACAGAAGGTTAGCCTGAATGTATCGTTATTAGATCCATGTGAAAGAGTATTTGTGAGACTTGCAAGCCATATTACTTCGTTCAGAAGCATAGTCATATCATCTATTATTTTCAGATTGCTGTAGTAGTATAAAACATGTACATACGGGTGAGAATTGCTGTCTCATAATTCATTAAGGATTGTTGTTCCATTTTATTACTGCTGTTCCATTTTATCACTACTGTTCCATTTGATTACTGCTGTTCCATTTTACTGCTGTTCCTTTTATTGCTGTTCCATTTCCAGATTGCTGTTCCATTTTACTTTCCATCGTTTTATTTACCTGCCTTTGTTGTTTATGATGTGAGAGAAGGTCTAAGGCTGTAGTGAGCCTCAGCAAGACACTGCTTAGCTCCCAGACCTATAAGTCCATGCTCTAATTTCTTTTCTTCATCAGTTTCTAAAGGGATGGGTTATTGCTTCCGTACCCTTGACTGATCAATTGCCTTGTGTGATTCTATCTTTTAAGTTAGTTTAGTTATAGCTTGGCATCTGTTTCCTTTCAAATCATTAGAACACTATACTATTGAGCATTACTCGGACAAATAGCCTCGGATTGAGTTACTCCTTGCAATAACAAATCGTTCTCGGATTGACTTATTAATGTGGGATAATTAGTGGTGTGAGAGACCCTAGTTACAGCTCTACACTTGTGCTAGCTGATCAAGTGACAGCTGCGGCAAGAGCTAGTACTTGTGCATACAGCACTGTCGCTTCCAAGTTTGTTACGAACTACCAGGTTGATAAAAGTAAAGAAGGGAGTCTCAGGAGTTGCAGCATTATTGCTGCAATACTGGCACCCACCACATATATAGACCCATGAATGGATGACCATGAATGTAAATCCATTGTACATTTGATTTAGTCCTGAAAACATCGCGGCCTAGATGGATGAAACTAGATCCGGGGCCTTCAATCTCGTTCAAAATTTCACTCAAGTATAAGTCTAACCATGTGAATAGATGTTCTAAAGTCGAACATGGGAAGACATTATCTGATTATTAGCCAATGATGTAAGTCATTAACAGACGTGAGAGGAATTACTGATAATGATAATGACCCTCAAGGTACCACAGTACATTTTACATGGTGAGAATAAATGATTTGATGTTGAACACCATACAAAGTCTTTTGGTCGAAGGCCAGAGATGTCAACCTATCACTGGAAGCGAGAAACCTGCCATTCATGTATGCAAGTCTCAACGTACTGAAGGGGTGTTTCTAAGTCAACTTCTTGGATAATGTGCTAATGTTGACAAGAAGTGACTCATCGTAGGAGGGCCTTGATGTATCCCACATCAACGACATGAAATGAGGTAAATGATTTTGGAGATGACAAATCAAGTAATGACACAAGGTTCAGGAATGGCGGTCATGAAAACGAAGTTTTACGGTATTGCAAAGGATGAAGTTTGAACTGAATGATTTCTCTTGAACATGTCAGCGACACTAAGATGAATTGGTAGCGTTGACCCAAAATAAATTAATAGATGGTATGATAGAATAACGGTGTGATAAACATCAAGCTAAATGACCCAACCCATATTGTCATGGTGATGAGGTGAAAGTGTCATGCTCAAGAGTGACTTGCCACCATAAAGTTTTCTTGGCTTTTTTCCATTTTCCCCAATCATTGCTAACCAGTTCCTCTTTATTTTTATCAAGCTTGAGGAGGATAACATATTCTTGTTGTATAATTTCACCCTTCGAGCAAATCCATCGCTATTTTATGTTTTAATGAGTCTAGCGAAGGTGAAACTCGATCTTGTCTAGATGGACAAGTTTGTCGCTGTTTGATGTTTTTAATGAGTTTAATGCCAAAGATAACTCAGTCCTTTTCATGTTTAGGGAGTTTGAAAAAGGATGAAAAGGAAACTCCACAAGTTCGTTTTCGTAGATTAATCCCTTAAGTCTGAAAAAGCGTAAAAATAATACAAGAGAGATATCTTTTGCAATCCATTAACGAGCTAGAAAGGACAAGCGCTCAACAATCTTTTCATGTTTAGAGAGTCTGAAAAGAGCTTAAAGAGGACTCCATTTTGAGGAATGAGTGGTGTCTAGGGTAGCAACTAGTTCCGGTGATATTAGAACTTCTCAAAACATGTTGATTTATGTGAAGAGGTTGGCTAATAAGATCACTCATTGCAACTGTTCCTCAAAAAGGGTAAAACAACCAAGTGAAAGCATATGATCGGTCAAAGGGATGGTGGCGATGGGATGAAAACAACCAAGGCTCATCTAACGAAAGAAGTTGATAGAATGGCAATCACGAGGGTTGAAAAATGGAAATGGGTTCATTTTTACACAAGCTTGAACCATAGGGAACTGTGCTTGGGTTCAGTTTCATGTTTACACAAGCTTGAAACAAAAAACTATGCTTGAATTTAGTTTCATTTTTACACAAGCTTGAAACGAAGAACTATGCTTGAGAACTAGTCTTGAGATAGGTCTTTCATTTACGAGATCAAGTGAAATACTGGAGTGGGATTCTATGAGATCTAATCAAAGACTCGAATTGGAACTTTTCTCTAGGGGACCTTGTTTCATTTTTTAATGAGCTTGACATAAGACAAGGAACTCTATTCAAATTCCTTGTTTCATTTTTTAATGAGGTTAACACAAGACCAGGAATTATCCTCATATCCTTGGATTCATTTTCTAATGAGGTTGACATAAAACAACGAACTATCCTCATAGCCCTATTTCATTTTTTAACAAGGTTGACATAGTAAAAGAACTATCCTCATAGACCATTGTATCACAACTCATAAGAGGTCATGAAGGAGAGATCTGGTTCCAATGCCCCCAGTACATGATGTACAACATCACGAAATGATCATCAGTTGATGTAGGTATGGGACAGGTTGCCACATAATTAACCCGTGGTAGGGATGATACCATTGGTACAAAAGGACCAATTAGGGAAGATGGTTGATTTGAAGCAATATTTGGACTGGGAAATGAAAGATGGTCGACGTTGATAATTATGCCTTCATGCGAGAAACAAATTACTCGAAAGAGTGTTGAAACAATAGCTCCCATGTCATAGACATAGTCACGCCCAAGAAGTAAATTGTAATCTAAAGGGCCTAGGACTACCATCACATTCAAATGAACGATTTTTCCTCCCAAAGTAATAGGTAACTGAGGGAGCATCCCTAATGGTTGACTTGTTCGTTTATTAAAAGCCAACAAATTTTGGGTAACAGGCACAAGCGGCGGCAAACCAAGCGCTTGCCAAGCAGTTGGGGAAAGGATACTCACTGATGCACCTTCATCCATAATAGTGTCAGATACAATCATATTACAAACTTGTACTATGCTCTGGAAGGGCACATAAGAAGGAAGACGAAATCCAACTAGTCGATTCCAATCAAAGGAAGTGACTAGACTACTTGGAGGGGGTACTATAGAAACAGAAGGATTAACCCCTTGAGTTAAGAGATCGGGAGGATTTTCCTCCTGTCTTGATGGAACAGGAGGAATAGACCCAAGCTCATTAGAATCTGAAGAAACAAAAAGAACCTAAGTTGTATCATATTCACTCTCTTCAGGAAAGGTACGATTAACTGAAGGTGAAATTGGGCCAACTGTTACCTCGGCCTATTGATTTGGGTCAGAAATAGACTCATAGAGATTGGCTTTGATTGACGGTTGATTTTGGTCAGTTAATTCATTAACTAGTGAAGGACTGAGGGAGAGTTTCCTATAACCAGATGGAAGTCTCTGCGATGAAGCAAGATAGTTATCCAACACTTTCTTGGCTTCATCCAGATATGGACAAAGGTGAATGGGGTGATTCCCTTCACATAACCTATAGGGAAACTTAACTTTACCCTTGTTTCCATGAACTTTATTACCACTAGTTGATGGTGTGTCACCAACATGATCTCCAGAGGTTGATGACACAGGATGATGTGAACGAGAAGACCATTCTTCTAATATCTGAGGAATATTAGGACAATTTCGAAGAAGATGGTCTACCATATAAAGTTTGCATGGATATCAAACTTTGTGAGGCTTGATGGATGGTTTCTCATCAGATGTTGCATTCAAAGCAATGGTTGCTTGGTTGGCCCTCTGCTGAATTTGCTTCTTCTTCTTCTTCTTCCCTTTCTTCTTCTTCTTAGCCACCCAGTTACTATTACCAATACTTTCACCAGGGGAAGAGGAAGAAGGGGAAGAAGAAACAACTGAGGAAGAAGGAAAAGGGTCAACTTTAGGATCAACTAGAGGTTGATTTTTTCCAGTTGAAGGTGTACTCGGTTGCGGAGAAATCACGACATTTTGAACCAAGGAGGTTGAAAAAAACCATACTGGCAAGCCAATGGTAAGTCCCGGTAGGGATAATGTAGCCATATAAGGAGCCCCAATATTTCTAAAATAAGGAAAAGGACTAGGATTCCCAGCAAAAGGAATTCCTTGATGAGTGGAATCTGGATTTGTCACCATATGTTTCAACCTAAGACAAAATAAGGAGCGAGTGTGGAGGATGTTATCTGCAGTCAATTTATTTTATTTTAATCAAAGTATCATAACAAAACAAAAGAGGGATAATCTAGGCAAAAGGTTTACCAAGCAACTGTGAACTGCAGAATACCTCCTGGCGAACCAAGAAGTACGAGCAGGCAATCTCCCCGAATGTAGTGTTCAGTGTATCACAATGTACAAGGCAGCCAACTCAGTTACTTAAGGATGGATAGCAACCTAGCTTTTTCCTCCCATATATTCCCGAAGGTACATGGAGGCCCAATCCTTATAAGTGCTGTCTAATGCAAAACCGCATAGTGAGAGCATTCCCATATACTTTACGTACTGTAACACCACCCTATAAACCCGAGGGTACATGGATGAGCTACGATATACTCATGTAGGTGGAATGAGGTATCACACTCGGGATGTATTACAGACAAGTTAGCGACAATTGTTTTGTTTTACGATGCCAGAACATGTCTCTAGCCTAGACCTCTAATTGTTTTTTGTTAGGTGACAATGCTCCATTAGGTAAATTCAGATAAATTTTAATTTGATATTCTTTAGAATTTGCCTTTCAAGGTTTACCATGTGATTTATGTTTGCAATTCCTAAAATGCAACTAATATGATAAGTATTCTTTCCATTCAGTTTAACAATGAAAATCCTTAGCTAGAAGGGATAGAGCAATCAGATCTTTGGCAAAGAGCAAAGAGCCCATCTAATGCAATTTCCCTAGCTATTCCTATCAAGCATTCACAAACTTTAATATGCACACTGCATGTATTTCTTTTCAAATCCCTTAATTTTATTATGAAAAAAAAGGAAATATGCACAATCGATCAAAAATCTCTTTTCATAAGAATGACGATTTTGCGACAATTTCTTTTCAAGGAAAGGAAGAATTTACGACACTTTCGATTTCAAAGAAATGAGGAATCATGAAAATTTTGTCAAAAAGACAAATCATATGCACATATAAATCAATCTATCATTTATGAATGAAGACTTTACGACAATTCAGTTTTCGATGGAAAAGACGACTTTACGACACTTTCTTTCGAACAAAGATTAATCATATGCACACATCAGTGAATCAATATTTTATGAATGAAGAATTTACAACAATTCAATTTTCGAAGGAAAAGACGACTTTATGGCACTTTCTTTCGACAAATATCAATCGACCAAAAACTAACTTTGAGTATAGACTGATAGTGGCAAAGAAAACATTAAAGAAACATTAATCAATCCAATCAAAGTAGGGCTGGCTAAGGAGACGAAAACCTATTTTCTGAGACCTGACATCATTGACATTCAGCAAGAAGGAAATCAGAAGAATTTTGGAAAAAAATCAATCCAAAGGTGGGAATTTGACCTAAGGTTTATCAGCACAGGTCAAAGAGGGGCTAATTGCATTGCAGAGCACTGTCTCTCACTAAAGCCTGCGCTGATTTCAATGATTTCAAAATTGATCAACGCAGGTCAAAGAGGGTCTATCTGCACTGATCAGCGTAGGTCAAAGAGGGCCCGATCTCACTAATTGAAATATTTCAAGGTTAATCAGCGCAGGTCAAAGAAGGCCTAACTGCACTACAAAGCACTGTCTCTAAGGCTAGCCTGCGCTGATTCCTGTGAGGCCACTCAAGGGTCATATAACCTCAAATTTTGAACAAAATTCAATGCAAAATGATGAATTACAATAAGTAAAGTATTTCAAGGTGTCTAAGGAGGTGGATAAGGTACTCGGAAAGGTGATCTTCCCCAGCGGAGTCGCCAATTTGTTTTGGGAAGTTCTAGTGTCTACGGATAAACACTTAAACCCCTAGACTAGTAGCTAAGTCTAGAACAACAGTTTAAAGAGTTCTCAAATTTTCCTATGATCAATAGATTAAATAAGAGGCAAAGAAGCCTACAAATAGTCTTCGCTTGCTCCTTATCTCCCTTGGCAGATTCTATCACTCCTCTTTGTACTTAATTAGCTTGAAGAGTACTTGCACACAGACAAAAGACAACAACCAACCAAAGCATATGATAATGATCTATTGATTAAACATAGCATGGAATCAAGTACATGATATACATATGAAAGCATAAATGAATAACACAAGCATATGGAAAAAGCTTTGAACACTTTATTAGTAAAAGGAAGAGTTACAACCCATTTCTCGATTCAGCATCACTCCTCCAGTTCAATCCCATCCTCTCCTCATAACAAGCAAGACATTTTGACATCATTACAATACTTGAAATCAACTCAAGTCTCATACTAATAGCATCTCCCCATAATTCAATAATTTCCAGCCCCTGATCACTTGAATGAGTGGTCTTTTTATAGGTGAATGAAGGAAGCTATACCATAAATGGTGATAATGAATGCCCTCCCAAACTTAGAATTTAGTTCGATGGAGGAAGGGATAAAAGGATTGATGTTCCTTAACTCCCTTCCTTATCCAAATTTGACCTCAAAGGAGTAGATAGGTTTGAGAAACTTCTAGAGGCATCCAATGGATAAGGAATCTTTCAAATCCTCAAGGAAATTCACTCAAATTTGCTTAGCGTAGGCCAAAGAGGGACTAAGCACGCTTCATAGTACCCTATCAGTGTATGATTTGCATTGCAGCACACCCTAATGAAGGCCTACCTGCACTGATCTTCTTAGAGGTAGTTTTTGGATGATTTTAGTCATGAAACGTCTTGGGAAGCTAGGCATTCTGATGGTTGACTTCTTTAGGGCATATAAAAACTGCATTAGGGGTTGATGAGCCCTAATAGTATTGATCTGTAAGTTGGGGTTGATGTTCCAAATGGATATGTAATACTTGCCCCCTAAAGCATGAAGATGTAAATATGTATGTCGAGTGAAATGCTTTATCATGTGGAGAGAAGGTTTCAAAACGGAAGGTGACCTACATCAATTACAATACATATGTCATGATAGTTTTATTTTTACCATGGACTTGATGAGGGAAGGCACACCCATGCTCAACTAATAAAATTTCATTACATGTACAAATATAGTCGTCTATAGATATAGACCCATGAATGGATGACCATGAATGTAAGGCCATTGTACATTTGACTTAGTACTCTTGAAAACATCACAGCCTAGATGGATGAAACTAGATCAGGAGTCTTGAATATCATTCAATATTTCACTCAAGTAAAAATCTAACCATGTGAATAGATGTTCTAAAGTCGAACATGGGAAGACATCGTCTGGTTACCAGCCAATGATGTAAGCCGTTAACAGATGTGAGAGGAATCATCGATAATGATAATGACCCTCAAGGTACCACAGTACATTTCACATAGTGTGAATAAATGATTTGATGTCAAACAACATACAATGTCTTTTGGTCGAAGGCCAATGATGTCAACCTATCGCCAGAAGCGAGAAACCTGCCATTGATGTATGCAAGCCTCAAGGTACTAAAGGGGTGCTTCTAAGTCAACTTATTAGATAAATGTGCTAATCTCGACAAGAAGCGACTCATCACAGGAGGGCCTTGATGTATCCCACTTCAATGACACAAAATGAGGTAAATGATTTTGGAGATGAAAAATCGACTGACGACACAAGGTTTAGGAATGGTGGTCATGAAAATGAAGGTTTATGGTATTGCAAAGGATGAAGTTTGAACTGAATGAATTCTCTTGAACATGTCAGCAACACTAAGATGAATTGGTAGCATTGACCGAAAATAAAGTAATGGATGGTATGATAGACCAATGGTGTGATAACCATCAAGCTAAATGACCCAACCCACATAGTCACGGTGATGAGGTGAAAGTGTCATGTTCAAGAGAGACTTGCTACCATAAAGTTTTCTCAACTTTTTCCCATTTTCACCAGTCATTGCTGACTAGTACCTCTTTATTTTTATCAAGATTGAGGAGGATAACATATTCTTGTTGTATAATTTCACCCTTCAGGCAAATCCATCACTATTTGATGTTTTAACGAGTCTAGTGAAGGTGAAACTCGGTCTTGTTTAGATGGACAAGTTTGTCACTGTTTGATGTTTATAATGAGTTTAATGACAAATATAACTCGGTCCTTTTCATGTTTAGGGAGTTTGAAAAGCGATGAAAAGGAAACTCCACAATTTCTTTTTCATAGATTAATCTCTCAAGACTGAAAAAGCATAAAAATAATACAAGAGAGATATCATTTCCAATCCGTTAACGAGCTAGAAAGGACAAGCGCTCGGCAATCTTTTCATGTTTAGAGAGTCTAAAAAGAGCTTAAAGAGGACTCCATTTTGAGGAATGAGTGGTTTCTAGGGTAGCAACTGGTTCTGGTGATATTGGAACTTCTCAAAACATGTTGATTTATGTGAAGATGCTGGCTAATAAGATCACTCATTGCAACTATTCCTCAAAAAGGGTAAAACAAACCAAGTGAAAGCATATGATCGGCCAAAGGGATGGTGGCGATGGGATGAAAACAAGCAAGGCTCATCTAATGAAAGAGGCTAATAGAATGGTAATCACGAGGGTTAAAAAATGGAAATGGGTTCATTTTTACACAAGCTTGAACCATAGGGAACTATGCTTGGGTTCAGTTTCATGTTTACACAAGCTTGAAATGAAAAACTATGCTTGAATTCAGTTTCATTTTTACACAAGATTGAAATGAAGAACTATGCTTGAGATTGGTTTAAATTCCCCCAACATGATGAAAGGGAGAGTCTCCTCTAACCAGATGGAAGTCGTTGCAGTGAAGCAGGATGGTTATCCAACACTTTTTGGCTTCGTCCAGATAGGGACGAAGGTGAATGGGGAGATTCCCTTCACATAACCTAGAGGGAAACTTAACTTTACCATTAGGTGCATGCCCCCTAAGCTTCATTACATTCACCTAAGTAGACTACTCATGGCTATCAGGTGGATGGAATGAAGGTTCATTTATGAGATCAAGTAAAATATTGGACTGGGATTCTATGAGATCTAATCAAAGACTTGAATTGGAACTTTTCTCGAGGGGACCTTGTTTCTTTTTTTAATGAGCTTGACATAAGACAAGGAACTCTTCTCAGATTCCTTGTTTCATTTTTTAATGAGGTTAACACAAGACCAGGAACTATCCTCATGTCTTTGGATTCATTTTCTAATGAGGTTGACACAAGACAATGAACTATCCTCATAGGCCTATTTCATTTTTTAACGAGGTTGACACAATAAAAGAACTATCCTCATAGACCCTTGTATCACAACTCATAAGAGGTCATGAAGGAGAGATCTTGTTCCAATGCCCCCAGTACATGATGTACAACATCACTGAATTGATCATCAGTTGATGTAGGTATGGAACAGGCTGCCACATAATTAACCCGTGGCGGGGATGATACCATTGGTACAAAAGGACCAATTAGGGAAGATGGTTGACTGGAAGCCATATTTGAACTAGGAAATGAAAGCTGGTCAATGGTGACAATTATGCCTTGATTCAAGAAACAAATCACTCGAAAGAGTGTTGAAACAATAGCTCCCATCTCATAGACATAGTCATGCCCAAGAAGTAAATTGTAATCTAAAGGGCCTGGGACTACCATCACATTCAGATAAATGATTTTTCCTCCCAAAGTAATAGGTAACTAAGGGAGGATCCTAATGGTCGACTGGATCCTCTGTTAGAAGCCAACAAATTCTGGGTAACAAGCACAAGTAGCGGTGAACCAAGCACTTGCCAAGCAGTTGAAGAAAGGATACTCACTGATGCATCTTCATCTATAATAGTGCTAGATACAATCATATTACAAACATGTACTATGATATGGAAGGGAATATAATAAGGAAGATGAAATCTGGCTAGCCAATTCTAATCAAAGGAAGTGACTAGACTACTTGGAGGGGGTACCGTAGAAACAGAAGGATTGACCACTTGAGTTAAGAGAAAGGGATGATTTTCTTGCTGTCTTGATGGAACAGGAGGACTGCCCCCAAGCTCATTAGAATCTGAAGAAACAAAAATAACCTGAGTGGTATCATATTCACTCTCTTGGGGAAAGGTATAATTAAATGAAGGTGAAATCAGGTCAACTGTTACCTCGAACTATTGATTTGGGTCAGGTATAGACTCATATGATTCACTTTTAGAGAGAGTGGCTTTGACCGACTGTTGATTTTGGTCAGTGAATTCATCAACTGGTGAAGGACTTAGGGAGAGTTTCCTGTAACCAGATGGAAGTCTCTGCGATGAAGCAGGACAGTTATCCAACACTTTCTTGGCTTCATCTAGATAGGGATAAAGGTGAATGGGGTGATTCCCTCCACATAACCTACAAAGAAACTTAACTATACCCTTGTTTCCATGAACTTTATTACCACTAGTTGATGGTGTGTCACCAACATGATCGCCAGAGGTTGATGACACAGGATGAAGTGAATGAGAAGACCATTCTTCTAATATCTGAGGACTATCAGGACAATTTTGAAGAAGATGGTCTCCCATACAAAGTTTGCATGGATATCGAACTTTTTGAGGCTTGATGGATAGTTTCTCATCAGATGTTGCATTCAAAGTAATGGTTTCTTGGTTGACCCTCTGCTGAATTTGCTTCTTCTTCTTCTTCTTCCCTTTCTTCTTCTTCTTAGCCACCTAGTTACTATTACCAATACTTTCACCAGGCGAAGAGGAAGAAGGGGGAGAAGAAACAACTGAGGAAGAAGGCGAAGGGCCAACTTTAGGATCAACTAGAGGTTGATTTTGTCCAATTGGAGGTGTACTCAATTGCGGAGAAATCACGACATTTTGAACCAAGGAGGTTGAAAACAGCCATACTGGCAAGCTAATGTTAAGTCCCAGTAGGGATAATGTAGCCATATAAGAAGCATCAATATTTCCAAAAGAAGGAAAACGACTAGGATTCCCATCAAAAGGAATTCCTTGATTGGTGGAGTATGGATTTGTCACCATATGTTTCAACCTAAGATAAGCTAAGGAGTGAGCGTGGAGGATGTTATCCACAGTCAGTTAATTTTATTTTAATCAAAGTAACATAAAAATACAAAAGAGGTATAATCTAGGTAAAACATTTACCAAGCAACTGTGAACTGTAGAATACCTCCTAGCGAACCAAGAAGTACAGATAGGAAATCTACCCGAATGCTGTGTTCGGTGTATCACAGTGTACAAGGCGGCCAACTTAGTTACTTAAGAATGAATAGAAACCTAGAGTTGTCCTCCCATATATACCTGAAGGTACATGGAGGCCCAGTGCATAGAAGCGTTGTGTAATGCAAAACCGCATAGTGAGAGCATTCCCATATACTTTACGTACTGTAACACCGCCCTATAAACCCGAAGGTACATGGATGAGCTACGATATACTCATGTACGTGGAATGAGGTATCACACTCGGGATTTATTCAAGACAAGTTAGTGACAGCTGCTTTGTTTTATGATGCCGGAACACGTCTCTAGCCTAGACCTCTAAATGTTTTTCGTAAGGTGACAATGCTCCATTAGGTAAATTCAGATAAATTTTAAGTTGATATTCTTTAGAATTTTCCTTTCAAGGTTCACCATGTGATGTATGTTTGCAATTCCTAAAATGCAACTAATATGATAAGTATTCTTTCCATTCAATTTAACAATGAAAATCCTTAGCTAGAAGGGATAGAGCAATCAGATATTTGACAAAGAGCAAAGAGCACATCTAATGCAATTTCCCTAGCTATTCCTATCAAGAATTCACAAAATTTAATATGCACACTGCATGTATTTCTTTTCAAATCCCTTAATGTCATGATGAACAAAAAGAAAATATGCACAATCGATAAAAAATGTCTTTTCATAAAAATGACGATTTTGCAACAGTTTCTTTTCAAGGAAAGGAAGAATTTATGACACTTTTGATTTCAAAGAAATAAGAAATTACGACACTTTCGACGAAAAGACAAACCATATGCACATATAAAAAAATCGATCTTTTATGAATGGAGACTTTATAACAATTCAGTTTTCGAAGGAAAAGACAACTTTATGACACTTTCTTTCGAACAAATATTAATCATATGCACACATCAGTCAATCAATCTTTTAGGGATGAATAATTTACGAAAATTCAATTTTCGAAGGAAAAGACGAATTTATGGAACTTCCTTTCGACAAAGATCAATCGAACAAAAACTAACTTTGAGTATAGACTTATAATGACAAAGAAAACATTAAAGAAACATTAATCAATCCAATCAAAGTAGGGCTGACTAAGGAGATGGAAACCTATTTTCTGAGACATGACATCACTGACATTCAGCAAGAAAGAAATCAGAATAATTTTGGCAATAACTCAATCCAAATGTGGTAATTTGAACTAAGGTTGATTAACGCAGGTCAAAGAGGGGCTAACTGCGCACTGCAGAGCACTGTCTCCCACTAAAGCCTGCGCTGATTTCAATGATTTCAAAATTGATCAATGCAGGTCAAAGAGGGCCTATCTGCACTGATCAACGTAGGTCAAAGAGGGTCCAACTGTGCTGATTGAAATATTTCAAGGTTAATTAGCACTAGTCAAAGAAGGCCTAACTACGCTGCATAGCACTGTCTCTAAGGCTAGCCTGCGTTGATTCCTATGAGGCCACTCAAGAGTCATCTAACCTCAAATTTTGAACAAAATTCAATGCAAAAGGCTAAATTACAACAAGTAAAGTATGTCCAGGTGTTTAAGGAGGTGGATAAGCCACTGGGAAAGTTGTTCTTCCCTAGGAGAGTTGCCAATTTGTTTTGGGAAGTTTTAGTGTCTACGGATAAATGCTTAAATCCCTAGACTAGTAGCTAAGTCTAGAACAACAGTTTAAAGAGTTCTCTACTTTTCCTATGATCCATAGATTAAATAAGAGGCAAAGAAGCCTACCTGCAGCCTTCACTTTCTCCTTATCTCCCTTGAGAATATCTGTCGCTCCTCTTCGTACTTAATTTGCTTGAAGAGTACCTGCACATAGACAAAAGACAACAACCAATCAAAGCATATGATAATGATCTATTGATTAAACATAGCATGGAATCAAGTACATGATATACATACAAAAGCATAAATGAATAACATATGCATATGGAAAAATCTTTGAACACTTTATTAGTAAAAGGAAGAGTTACAACCCATTTCTCAATTCGACATCACTCCTCCAGTTCAATCCCATCCTCTCCTCATAACAAGAAAGACATTTTGACATCATTACAATACTTGAAATCAACTCAAGTCTCATACTAATAGCATCCCCCTATAATTCAATAATTTCCAACCCCTGATCACTTGAATGAGTGGCCTTTTTATAGGTTAACAAAGGAAGTTATGCCATAAATGGTGATAATGAATGCCCTCCCAAACGTAGAATTTAGTTCCATGGAGGAAGGGATAAAGGGATTGAGGTTCCTTAACTCCCTTCCTCATCCAAATATGAGCTCAAAGGAGTATATAGGTTTGATAAAATTCTAGAGGCATGCAATGAATAAGGAATCTTTCAAACCCTCATGGAAATTCGCTCAAATTTTCCCAGCATGGGCCAAAGAGGGACCAAGTGCACTACATAGCACCCTATTAGTGTGTGATTTTCATTGCAGTTCACCCTAATGAAGGTCTACCTGTGCTGATCTTCTTAGAGGCAGTTTTTGGATGATTTTAGTCATGAAACTTATTAGGAAACTAGGCATTCTGATGGTTGACTTCTTTAGGGCATGTAACAACTGAATTAGGGGTTGATGAGCCCTAATAGTAATGATCTATAAGTTGGGGTTGATGTGCCCAAATGGATCTGTAACACTCCACCCAACAAGTCAAATACTCCATCGTGATGATAATGTACCTTGCTCCTGTCTTTCCTTGGTGCTGAATAGGTCCCACAAAATCTATCGCCCATTTCGCAAAGGGTTGCAACGTCATTTGTGGATTCAAAGGTAGCTTATCCCTTCGCGGTAGCCTACCAGTTATTTGACACACATCACATGCCTTATAGACACTTTGGAGTCCTGATGGAGGGTTGGCCACCATAACCCTGCACGTAGAATCTTCTGAACAATTGCTCTTCCTACATAATTTCCTCTCGCGGCACCCCTATGACCATCCACGAGGATGCTTCTTCTTTCAAACCCAGGTACATATCATTGAATTTAAGCTTCTATGACCCATATCAAGATTAATGAGAAATATTTCGACAGAAATCACATTGTAATATTTTTGTCGATGTGTTTTGAACCAACAAGTGTGGTTCATTGTTAGGACAAGTTGAAGAACCAGATCATGGCTACAAGTTAAATAAGGAGAGCATATCTTCAATGGCTATATATCTCTGCATCTCTTAAGAAATGCTAGATCTGATTTCAACTTCGAAACCTACAAGCGTGCCCGTTCAAAATGATGAACCTTAGATGCAATGGCTCTTCCGTGCAGGGATTCAATTGTTGAATTTAAGCTTTTGTGATCCATATCAAGTTTAATGAGAAATATTTTGGTGGAAATCACATTTTAAGCTTCTATGATATGGATCACAGAAGATTAAAATCAATTACATATCGTCGCAATATCTCATCAGACCCCATTTTGTATAGATGCCCAGCAATGACAGAGAAATCTGTCGTGCACACCACTAATTCCTTCTTCTGCTAGATAGTGTATCCTTCTAGGGGAGTTCTAGTCATTAGGAAGTGTATTATATCCTCAAAATGACCATCTATGATGTGGACTACAAATACCTGTACATTAGGAAATCCTTCCTCCAAATTAGTGGGCTCTTCTACTGTTTCGATGCGTGACAAATGGTCTGGTCCCGCGTTCAGTCATCTAGGCTTCACAACAAATTAAAAATCATATTCCTAGAAAAATAACAACCATTTTCAGATTCTCCCCCCCCCAACATAGGCTTATTAACCAAGTACTTCAATGCAGAATGATCTGTATACATCTTAAAATGGCCTCCCATTAAGTAGTGTCTAAACTTTTGGAGTGCATACACCATGGCTAACCCTTCACACTCAGTGGTGGAGTATTTCTTCTCTACCTTGGATAATCTTCTACTTGCAAATGCGATAAGATGTTCCAAGTCTTCCCCCCTAGCCTGTGCCAATACTGCTCCCAACACTATACATGACACATTGACATGGACATGAAACTCCTTCTTCCAATCCGAGAAGACTAGAATCAGTGTGGCGACCATATTTTCTTTCAATACATCCAAGCTCTTCTTACAATACTCATTCCAGCAGAATGTAACGTCCTTCTTCAACAATTTCTCCATAGGCAGGGTGATCTTGGCATAACCTTTGATAAAAATTTTGTAATATCCCGTGTGTCCTAAGGTAGCGTGCAGCTGCTTCACACTCCTCGGTGCTTCCAAGTTTAGTATCATCGTGATCTTCAAGGATCTATCATCAGTCCCTGTCTGCAAGCCACATGACCCAACAGGGTCCCAAAAGGAACATAAAACAGATACTTCTTTAGATTGAGCACGATTTGGTATCTTCGGCAGGTATCCAGTATTAAGCACAAGCTTTCTATATGGTGTTTAACGAGCCCAAACATAGTCCAGTCATCTAAGTATACCTCCAAGAACTTATGAATAAATTCCTTGAACGCATCAACAACTACGTGCGAGAATGTCGCAGGTGCATTTTTCAAACCAAACAGCATTACAGTGTACTGAAAACAACCCCACTTAGTCATGAAGGTCATTTTACTCGTATCCTCTAGCGTGATTTTGATCTGGTGGTACCCTAAGAATCCATCAATGAAGGAATATGCTTCCTGGCCACCTACATTGTCCAACACTTCATCAGTGAATGGAGTTGAGAAAGGATCATGTACGCAAGCGTGTTGGGTCCCTATAATACTAGTGATTACCCCATTACTATTGTAGTTGCATCCCTTATTAATATTGTTGTGCCCCTATTATCCCCATATTGTTATTATTGTGCCCCATATAATCCCTCTATTGTTATTTTGTGGCTTTATATTATTATTGTTAGGTCAGCTAGGTTATATTGTGACTCCTTAGACTCCTATATATAGAGAGGAGGTTTTGTCATTGGAATCATCGAAGAATTGTTCATTTATGTAATGTAAAGGAGGTTTCCCCCTCGAAGAGGCTGAATTCTAAGGTGTTGATCTATCTTTTCTATCTTTTCTTGA